>JAHWFO010020742.1:0-10923 GCA_023313115.1 Rhysida immarginata
TGCCGGGTTATCATGTTTATCGAAAGGATCGACCTTCGGGTAACAATGCCAGTCAAGCATTTGGTAGAGAAGCTATCATTGTCAAAGATGGCATTGATCATCGTGAGACTGTCACTCCAAATTATGTAGGAATGAAAGCTGCTTCTGTGATAATAAATGACGCCGACGCAGGTGAAATTAAATTCACCTCTCTGTATATTTCTCCTAGGCACGAGATTGGACCGTGCGAGCTTGATGAGCTGCTCTCTGGTCCCGTTCCAGTGGTTATGGCGGGAGACTTTAATGCTAAGCACCCTGCATGGAATTCCAAATGCTCCAACCAAAATGGCATTATCCTCTATGGATATACTCTAAACGAGATTGACACCTTTGTTCCTGGACCCCTTCATGACATGTACTAGTGCGACAATTCTCCTGTCAGTGCTGGACGTTGTAGTTCTTAAGGATTCTTTAAGCCCTATAATATTTTCACAGTCGACGACTTATCCTCCGACCACCGTTCAGTGATGCTTATCTTTGAGGGCTTGAACATCGATGTTAAGATTGGGCTTCGCTCCAAACAAGACTGGAAACTCTTCAGGGATATCCTTAGAGAAAAAAGCATTCCATACCAAGAGGTTATGGACAACGAGGACATTAATGCAAATATCAGTTCTATTACTCGTGTTATCAATGATGCTACAGCTTCCAGTACTTTCACTACTGATCGAAAGCGTCCTGAACATCTCGACCTCCCTACTTACGTCAGGCGTCTCATATTTGTAAGGAATTCCTATAGAAGATTATGGCAGCGTAAAAGACTTCCCTTCTTCAAGACGAAATACAACAGGCTAGCTCGCAAGGTCCAGGAGGAGGTTAAATCTTTACGTAATCAAAGATGGAGCAAAAAGCTAAAGTCCCTGTCAGTCCAGGACAACTCGCTCTGGGCTACTGTAATGGCTATAAGGGGAAACAGACCCAGCAACTTACCGCTGCTTCTTACGGCAAATGGCAATGCTGTCACGGGTGATCAAGATAAAGCTCAACTGATCGCCGAATCCCTGGTTAAACAATTTACCACTCCTGGTGAGGAAAACCCGGATAATTTCCCAAATATTCGTCTTGTCAACGATGGATGCATCGCACACGAGCTCACTCATCGTATTTCTACCTGTGAGGACACAATTGGTGTTCATGAAATCTCCGATGTCATCAAGCATCTTAAAAGCAGGAAAGCAGCAGGTATCGATTCCATCACAAATAGCACTCTCAAGAACTTATCTCCTAATGTTGTTGCGACCATTACCAGGGCCATGAATGACTGCTGGAGACAGGGTTACCTTCCTGTCAAGTGGAAAGAGTCTGTTATCGTTACCATACCGAAGCCTGGTATACACACTGCTCTCCCTGTCAGCTATAGGCCTATAAGTTGGTTACCTATGCTATCAAAAGTGTTTGAACGCGCCATTCTTAACAGATTTAACGACTTCTGTGTGGCTAACAATCTTGTTCGTGAAGAGCAATTCGGCTTTCGACCTGGTCGCTCCTAATAATAATAATAATAGAAGAAACACCTCTTATCCACAGAAGACCTGGTCGCTCCTGCCAACTCCAGATCTAGAGGCTTGTTGCGGATTTAAACACTCCTCTAAACTGCGGTAAAAATGGTGGTCTTGTATTTCTGGATGTCCGAAAAGCTTTTGATCAGGTTTAGAACGAAGGCCTAATACACAAAATGATTACTTGTGGATTTCTGGACGATCTTATTGCCTTGATTAGATCGGTTCTGTCGAACAGGATATTTCGGCTAAAGGTTGGTTGCTCCATGTCAAACACGTGTGACGTCAAAGCTGGTGTTCCCCAGGGATCTGTTCTTGGCCCTGCACTCTTCAACTTTTTCATCCCTGACTTCCCAAAATTTACAAAATGCAAGCAGTATCTGTTCGCTGACGACGCGTCCATCATGACCACTGCTCCTGTTTCCGCCCATGTCATATCTCGATTGCAGAATGCCTCACATCAGTGCGAGAAATGGTTTGCTAAGTGGAGACACAATCTAAAAGTTGACAAATGCAAGACAATGTTCATTACAAAGAAACTTCGGAAACCCCCGAGTCCTCTCTTCCTTTCTGGTAGAGAGCTCGAATACGTAAAACATTACAAATACCTCGGAGTGGAAATAGATGCCAAGCTAAATTGGGGAGACCATGTCTCCTACGCCAGCAACAAGGCAAAGAAGGCAAAGTTCAGTCTGGTAGCTCTTCTGGGGCGAAACAGCGCGCTTGGATTGGACTGCAAACTATTGCTGTACAAGATAGTAATCCGAACCATCTTGCTTTATGTTATGCCTGCCTGGGCTACAATATGTAAGTCCAGATGGAAGGACCTCCAAACCTTCCAAAACATCACCTTGAGGAGATTTGCCCAACTTGACAGGAGAGTGGAAGCAAATATTTCAATTGCTGAAGAATTCCATATACCTCCCATTGGTAGCTATGTACAGGAGTCACTGAAGAAGTTTCTTCCGAAGATTAAGGACCATCGCAATCCTCTAGTTGCAGATATTCTGGAGCAACCACTCGTGTTTAGAAGTTTCCTCAGGCATCGCAGGCCTCGACACGTACTAGACATCAATTTTGACGACATCCAAAAGGCCATCTTTCCCGACTACTGGATCTCTTAGCTCCTCATGCCCCTCGCAATCAAAAATCAACTTATTCGTCCTTATAGGAAAGGACCCAATCTTATCCACTGGATGACTTAACTAGGTTTCATCTGGCTTCTTACCTAGCTCAGTGTACTTCCCCTGGTTACTTCCTGGATGAGTATGGCAGTGAAAGCGTTGCTTTCGGACCGCTCGTTTCGTTTTCCCTGCGCTGTTTGATTGGTTCGATTGCTGCCACCAGAAATTTTCATAAACTCTTTCGTTTTTTCTGTGGCTTATTATGTAATATACTCCTACTTCAGACAATCGTCAATCAAATTTTCCTCCACCAAGAGGAGGCAATTTTCTTTCATACTTTGGATGACCTTTGTGGGTACATCAGGCTTCTTTTCTAGTTCAGTGTATTTCCCTTGGAATATGATTATGAAGGATGAGATTATGGAAGCTATGCTTCAAGTTCCACACGAATACCGATACACTACACTGTTCGATTGTCGATTGCCCTTTATCTAGTTACACGTCTAGTAACACTAAGTGTCATAAATATCCCCATGTCAAAAGGCTCAAAAGCAACAAAGTGCTAGAAGGAAAAACCTATGCTTCTGTTGCATACTTGGAATGGGTTGATAATTATAGATACCTTGGCATTGTTATTGATTTAAAACTATCATGGAATATGCATGTGACTTATGCGATGAACAAGGCCAAAAAAGCAAAGTTTAGCTTAATTGCTCTGTTGGGTCGTAATAGTGCCCTCAGTGTTGATAACAAACTACTGTTATACAAAAGAATTGTTCGTGTCATCTTGCTATATGGCATGCCCGTCTGGGGAACGATTTGCAAGACAAGATGGAAAGAACTCCAACTTTCCAGAACATTTCCTTAAGGACTATTGCAGAATTAGATAGGAGAATCGCTCGCAATTACTCCATTCATAATGACTTCGATATGACCCATGTCGGAAAATTTGTTCAAGAGCTCATGAAAACCGTGCTGCCTATAATGTTAAATCATGAGAATGATCTAATCTCTGGCATTCTAAAAAATTCTCTACATAGAAAAAGGCATCGTAATCCAAGACATATCTTGATGTCAATTTTGATGACATTGATAATGTCATCTTCCCAGATTACTGGGTTTCATAAATTCTTTCGTTTTTTCTGTGGTTTACTATGTAATATACTCCTAGTTCAGACAATCGTCAATCATATTTTCCTCCACCAAGAGGAGGCAATTTTCTTTCATATTTTGGATGACCTTTATGGGTACATCAGGCTTCTTTTCTAGATCAGTGTATTTTCCTTGGAATATGACTATGAAGTGTGAGATTATGGAAGCAATGCTTCAAGTTACACACGAATGCCGATACACTACACTGTTCGAATGTCGATTGTCTTGTTGTGTATCTTGAAGAAGCCGGGAATAAATGGCGAATCTAGTCGATAATTCTGTTGTCCACCTTTTTATACTGTAAAGCCACCACTTACTTCAACAGTTTTATGTTTACGATCTTCAAATTTTTCACGTAAATGTTTAAGCTTAGCGAAGACAGGAAACAAAGTTGTTTCTGTTTAAAAAGTGTATTCTGAAGATTCGAACTCAGAAATTCAAGATTTTAGACATGTCATGTAGCCATTACGTTAAAGGAGCATTGCAAATATTTAAGTAATATATTTCACTACAACTTTGGAAAATATTGCAAATATTATTTATTACACCTTTAGGTGTTGTGCACGGCTCAAACGAGCAGAAGCAATAAGCAACATTAAACACCCAGAGACTATAAAAAAGTAATATATTTTGTAACTTACTTGTCTAGGATCTGCCTTTGCATAGCGCTTCTGCATGTTGCCATTGAATAAGGGTATTACAGGTTGAAGTTACATTTAGATCCAGGCCTACCTTGACCATTGAATGTGTCGTTTGCCGTTCCAAATTGCTGCAATTCCACTCGTTACTGTTGCCAAGGCAATTGTGCCTTCCATTCGAAAAGTCCCCAGCATTATTTCCAGCAGAAAGGATTTACAGGTTTCGCCACGGCTTTCCAACAAAAAAGTATCTCTTTCCGGCGTCTCATTGCATAGCGCAGTTATTTTGTGATTGACCGACATATGACAATCGAACAGTGCAGGTGAAACGAAATGAGTGATCCGAAAGCAACGCCTTCACTGCCGTACACGTTCAGAAAGTAACCACAGGAAGTACACTGAACTAGGCGAGAAGCCAGATGAAACCTAATTAAATCATCCAGAGGATAAGATGGAGTCCTTTCCTATCAGGACGATAGTGCTGATTGTTGATTGACGAGGGACAAATGACACGAGGAGCTAGGAGAGCCAATATTCGGGAAATATCGCCTTTTGGATGTCGTCGAAATTGATATCCAGGAGGTGACGCAGCCTGCGATGTCTAAGAAGGCTTCTGAAGGTAAGCGGGTGCTCAAGAATACCTGCAACCAGAGGATTGGGATGGTCCTTCATCTTCGAAAGCAGCTTTTTCTTCAATACCTGGACGTGATTCCCAATGGGAGGTATCCTAAAATCGTCGGCAATAGAAGTATTTGTTGCAACTCTCCTGTCAAATTGAGCAATGGTCCTCAAGGTAACGTTTTGAAAAGTTTGGAGATCCTTCCAACTGGGTTTACATATTGTAGCCCATGCGGGCATATAATCAAGCAAGATGGTTCGGATTACCGTTCTATACAGCGACAGTTTGCAGTCCAATCCAAGCGCGCTGTTCCGCCCCAGGAGAGCTACCAGAAAGGAAGAGAGGACTCGGGTTTCCGACGTTTCTCTCTAATGAACATTGCCTTGCATTTGTCAACACTTAGATTCAGTCTCCACTTAGCAAACAATTTCTCGCACTTATTTATGACATTCTGCAATCGAGATATGACATGAGCGGGAACGCGAGCAGTGGTCATGATGGACGCGTCGTCAGCGAACAGATACAGCTTGCATTTTGTAAATGTTGAGAAGTCATGGATGAAAAAGTTGAAGAGTGCAGGGCCAAGCACTGAACCCTGGGAAACACCAGCTTTGACGTCACACGGGTTTGACAAGGAGCAGCCAAACTTTACACGAAATATCCTGTTCGACATAAAGGATCTAATCATGCTAATAAGATCGTCCGGAAATTGTGTATTAGGCCTTCGTGCCAAACCTAATCAAAAGCTTTTCAAACATCCAAAAACACAAGACCACCAAATTTAGCGCATTTAAGAGGAGTGTTTAATTCTGCAACAAGCCACCAGATCTGTAGTTGGCAGGATTGACCTGGTCGAAAGCCGAATTGCTCTTCACGAACAAGATTGTTAGCCACACAGAAGTCGTTAAATCTCTTAAAAATGATGCGTTCAAGGACTTTTGACATCATAGGTAGTAAGCTTATAGGCCTATAGCTGACAGCGAGGGCTGGGTTCAGACCTGGCTTCTGTATCGTAACGATGACGGACTACTTCTACTTGTCAGGGAAGTATCCATGTCTCCAGCAGTCATTTATGACCCTGGTAATAGTCGCAACAACATTAGGAGGTAAGTTCTTCAGAGTGCTGTTAGTGATTGAATCGATACCTGCTGCTTTCTTCCTTTTAAGATGTTTGACAACATCGGAGATTTTCTGAACACCAATACTGTCCTCACAGGTAGGAATACGATGAGTGAGCTCGTATGCGATACATCCATCGTTGACAAGACGAATATTTTGAAAATAATCTGGGTTGTTCTCACGAGGAGTGGTAAATTGTTTAACCACGGATTCGGCGATCAGTTGAGTTTTATCTTGATCACCCGTGACAGCATTGCCATTTGCGGTAAGCAGCAGTGGTAAGTTGATGGGCCTGTTTCCTTTTAGAGCCCTTACAGTAAAAACCAAAGCGAGTTGTCCTGGACTGACAGGGACTTTAGCTTTTCGCTCCATCTTTAATTACGTAAAAATATAACCTCTTCCTGGACCTTGCGAGCCAGCCTGTTGTATTTCGTCTTGAAGAAGGGAAGTCGTTTACTTTACAATAACCTTCTACAGGAATTTCTTTCAAGTATGAAACGCCTGATGTAAGTAGGGAGGTCGAGATATTCAGAACGCTTTCGATCAGTAGTGGAAGTGCTGGAAGCAGTAGCATCTTTGATAACACGAGTAATAGAACTGATATTTTCATTATTATCCTCGTTGTCAATAAACTCCTTATATGGATAACTTAATATGACTTTTTTAAACTATCAATTTTACAACCAAGTTCCTTAGACAGCGCTTCTACCCTTGATTCTAACTCAAGATATTTCTTGTTCAGTTACGTACGTAATGACTCAAATGGTCCGTTAATAACAATGTCAAATGGCGAAAATCTCGGATCCTTTCACGCATCTTTGTAGGCCATGTCACAAGGTAACACTTTACCTTCAGCATACCTAACAGTGCATGGATGAGATTTTGACGTAGCGCCTGATGTCATCATGAAGCAGGTGTGGTGCTGGGTTTTGCCGTCTTTAGAAGGACGCACCTACTCAAAACGACTCAGTTTAAATGACTTAAAAAAGTCCTACTCTGAAAATCCACCGATGCACTGAAAGTCGTCCAGACTGCAATAGGTACGTCGTCGTCTGTCGAGTGGTAGAATCGTTGTGCAGTAGCAGCAGTAGTGTGAGATCATGCCCGATGATTTGTGATTGACCACAATCAGCTGTTATTCATTTAAAAGCGATATTTGATCCACCAACTCCTGAAATCTTGCCCGAAGTAGCCAATCTCTAGCAATACCAGAGGATTTGCATCCAAGAACGCTTCAACTTCTTAATCAGCTAACTGGTGCAATCGGGTCATCCCTGGTAAATTCTTGCGTCGGCGTTCATTCCTCGTCAGATATTGGTCCAAATATCTTAATGTGAGATACACCACTCGAAAGATTGTTTGCTTCTGAGTTGAATTTATGCTGATGGGCTTTTGACAACGCGTTTGCACAATATTCCACATTTGCTTGGGTTCTTAGGGACTTAACGTATGCCAGAATTATTGCAAATAAATAGTTAAATCTGGAAAGCAATTGCTTCACACAGGGCATGCAACGATGCCATTCTTCGTCATCCTTTAGCAGCCTTAGAGCTTTAGAAGCCTCTAGGAAAGTATCTGGCAATGTATCAACAACTCTTCGAAGATCTTCAAATAATTTTGGTGCATGAACATAGCATAGCAATCTATGCTGTCGACTTCCATACTCCATTAGATTCCCCACAGACTTCTTCGATTCGGAGATCGTGTGAAATATTCGCTTCGTCGGTGCTATTAGCGTATTCATTAGGAAACACAATAATGAATAATCGCATTGTTTATTAATTGTTATTACATGCATCAAACAATATACGAGTTATTTTTCGAATCTCCCACACGTAGAATTGATGTAGATAATTGGTGTTATATTACTAAAAAGAAAATTTTTTAATTGTTTTCTTTTGTCGCGTCATAGCATTTAATCCCGTTGTACGACGGGTACCACAACAGTCGAGTCTGTAAACTTGAATTTTATTTTACACAAGTATTTTTTTTAGGATGACCTATTGTAGCAGAAACTTCGCCTATCGTTAGTCCGCGCATGATGTTGCTTACGCTTTGTCGCTTCATCACGACAGATCAAGCAAAATATAGATTATATATGGAATTTCTTATAAAAATGACCTCGTACAGGGTGGCTCAAGAAAAACTTACTCAATGGTGAAAACTTACTCAATGATGATGAAACAGGCATTGTATGGCCAACGATAAAACCCTCACTGTAAATCTAATGATTTACTCTTTAAATCTTACTCATTTTAAGAGATTTATTTTTTTTTTTAATGAAAAGATTGTAAAGATATTTAATGGGGGCGGGCCACAATCCCGACAAGCCAAAACCCCGACAGGCCACGAATCCCATTTATTTCAATTATGTTTTATGGGAGTGCTTTTAGGTTCTTATGTCATTTAGTATCTATATGTGTAAAATTTTATTATTGGTCCTTTTTCTTGTCCTATTATTGAGTGTTATTCTTTGCGAAGTTGGACTATAGCATTTTCTTAAACAAAAGGGAAGATTGCTATGAAAAGTTATTTCAAGATATAGTTGATTTCGCAGAGCAGAATGATGTTCAGTTAAAAACACCACGAGTTATAACTGACATGGAATTAGCGGCAATCAATGCTTCAAAATCAGAATTCCTAGTCGTTATCAACAAAGCTCGTTTTTTTCCATTTAGCACTGGCGAAAAACAAAACTTTGCGGATTATCACTTCTCTACGGAACGACGAACATTTCAGCTTTTTGTTACGCCATTTATTTGCGCAGCGTTTGTCCCAGCTAACGAAATTCCAGCATTATTAGACATCTTAAAAGTTGAGATGCCTCCCGAATCTAATGATGTAGGGACCTGGTTGAAAGAAAACTACGTACACGGTAGAATAAGACGCCGAAATCGTGGACCAGTTATACATTCTCCGCCTATATTTCCACCCGAATTGTGGAGTGTCGCAGATTCGATTGAGCTTGGCATTCCTTGTATTCAGTATGCCGTAGAAACCTGGCACAGGAGATGGAAGACAATTCATGAGTGCAGTCATGTTCGTCTTTTCAAAATTATACAAGAGTTTCATAGAGAACAAAAAAGACTAGATTTAGAAGTGGAAAGTATTTTTCGCGGTCAGCCATGTCCTACTCCGAAGATAGCTGTACTCGACAGAGAGGGAAGACATATGGCAGTATTTAGAGACAGAGCAAACCGACCATTAATGAACTATTTTCGTGGTATTGCACATAACGTTTCATTTTGATTAAAATAATAATTATTTTATGGGTTGGCAATTTATTGAACAATTTATTAAAAAATAAACTAAAAATATTAATACAGGGTTCCCACAGAAAAACTATATTTAATTTCTCTGACAAATGCATGAAAATAGGCTTTCTTCCCTCACTTTCCCTGACCACGATTCATCTTTTTGACTATCCCTGACTTTCCAGAATGTGGGAACCCTGCAGTAAAGCTAAACATAGAGTGGGATTTTGGCCTGTCGGGATTGTGGCTTGTCGAGATTATGGTTTGTCGGGATTGTGGCTTGTCGAGATTATGGTTTGTCGGGATTGTGGTTGTCCGGAGTATGACCTTATGTTCATATTTGAATAATGCGGAATTGTTTGCATGTTCAGTAATTTCGTTCCGTCTTTTGTTATATTGTGCATGTTTCGTAACTTTTGGTTATAAATTGCACTATTAAATTTTAAAAGTTTAGTTTTATTAAATCCGCTTTAAAATTAACGAATGAAGTGGCAAAAAAGGAAGGGAAAACTTATTTTTCCAAAATAGAGTATTTAATGCTTTATTGATGTTCATAAAAATGTGAATCTCACAAAATAAAAAAAATCTTTTAATGATATATTAATATATAAATATTTCAAAGAATTTATATAAATTCAAGGGTCATTCAGGCCCAACCAGCAAGATTTTATCTTCAAAATTTTAAAACAAACCACAAAACTGACAGTAAAAATAACATTTACAAACATAACGTATATATTCAAGAGAAGAAAAATTTTGTAAAAATAAAAATGAAATTAATTAGTTTATAGATAGTTTGTAGCATCAAAATTTATTTTCCGTTTTTTTTTATATGCTAGACATTGAAATGATCAATGAGGCCTGATAGCGAGCTTAAATGTTCGCGCGAAAAGTTTTGTCAATTTTTTGTACCTTTTAACACCTAAGGGTAACTATTATTTTCGTTCATATTTTTTTAATTTATTTGCAACTTGCAAACACATGAAAGTGACGTTAGAACAATTTCACGATAAAACGAATGTAACAGTGAATATAGATTTTTTTCCTTAAACTACTTATTTATAAATTGAATTTACTTTCATATTTTGCAGAAGATGATAAATTTTTATTTTCGGATAACGTAAAATATGTGTTGGTTGATAAATATAATCTCTTTGTTTATTGGTTTTTGGTTTCCCTTTTTGCTGAAAAGGTGAAAAAATCAATTCTCGAAATTGCTATGAGCTGATCAAATACTTATCTTTTTTAGCAAAAATTAAAACGTTAATGTACTCCTTTTTACCTTTTATTAACTAATATACAAGTAAAGCTTGAAGGCTAACCAGCATTAGCAGTCCTTTCATTTCTTCTTATCAGCCTCGAAAGTGCAGTGATTGCGTGATCGCCTCTGGTGACTCCGGCCAAGAACGACGAGGATTTTCTCAGAGATCACGCATACATTCGGAAGGAAAGTAAAGCCGTTGATCCCGTGTAGTCGTT
>JAHWFO010020743.1:0-12059 GCA_023313115.1 Rhysida immarginata
TGGTCATTTCAGGACGGCGTTATAGGGGCCGCAAATTTTGCCTCGCAAAGGTTCTTTAACGTGCAGCCGGCAAACGACTACACGGGACCAACGGCTTTACTTCCCTTCCGAAGGAAGTGCGTGACCTCAGGATTTCCCCCCTGCAAAAATCCTCGTCGTCCTCGGCCGGGGTCGAACCCGCATCCTCGGCCGGGGTCGAACCCGCATCCTTGGGCATCAGAGGCAATCACGCAACCCCCTGAGCCACCGAGGCCGATCTGTATTTTTTTAAATAGTAGATATCTTAAATAACTAATAGAAACTATTTATATTACAGGAATAATTGCCGAAACTGTGGATACCGACGTATAAAAAATGGAACAAACGAAAACACTAATCCACATCAATTCTTTTTATTTTCTCAGATGCGCATTTCGGATTTCACAAATCCTTCATCAGTGAGTGAATGCACTGATGAAGGATTTGTGAAATCCGAAATTCGCATCTGATAAGAATTGATGTGGATTAGTGTTTTCGTTTGTTCCATTTTTTATATTTTTTAAACTATTTATACTTTATCCTCTAAATAAATGTGATATTGATTAAATACTAACGCGTAATTAAATGTAGAAAATTTATTTCCGATACCATCGTAAATGAAGCGTGAATTAAGAAGTATTCTTAAAATACTCCCCTTTTCTAAGAAGTATTAAAACGAACGGGAATTGCAAGAGGATTAATCATAAATTAACTTGAATTAATGCAGTTTCACTATCGTTTCTGAAGTGAAGTTATGGATTCTTATTAAATTTATATGGAATAATTATCATTTAATTCCCAAGACAAATATATTCTGCTTGAAGGAACAGAATAAGAGTTTTCCTTAACTGTTGAAGCGATTCTGTCTTGAATAACTGCGGTCTTTGTAAAATTTTGAAGAAATGTTTATCGATCCGTGACCACATATGCAAGAGGAGGATTTAAGCCAAAAGATGACTGCTGCTCAGAGACCCATCATCGATTTTTGCTACTTCTATGACCACTGGTATAGATGTTGCTCTTGATTAAGCAGCCACGGTGGCAAAATTGATGAGTAATGGCCAAAGAACACTAGAAATGTGGACTTTGACTTTGAAATTGCTGCTCGAATCTTATAGTAATGGACGTGTTTACGTCTTATACGACCGCGTTTGGCAGCATTGCGGCACTATGCTACATTCTGTCCACATAGAACTTTACTAGACTCTTATAGGTTTGAAGATGATTTCATTCCTCAACAAGAAATATTTTCTTCAGTTTCATAATATTATGTAAAGAAAATGACTGTTAGGAAAAGTGCGTCAGAAAATGACTTCTGTTACTTTTAAAATTTTAATTAGATTTATACGGAAAGATAAATAATTATCCTGGTTATTTATTTAATTACTAGCCATTTATATGCAGTGGTTATCTTTCTTTAATTATAAGAATTTAAATCTCGTAATTAACCGCATAGTAATTAGTTTTAGGTTCCGCTTCTATGCCACATTTAATTATATTAAAGAGAAATTCTTTTCATTTGCATGCCATAAAATAAAATATATACATAATGACTAAAGAAAGGCCATCTTATATTTTCTAATTATCACATAAAAGTCGTTTTTAACTTTTCTATTTATAGGGTGTTTTTTTTTAAGAACACTGATAATCATTAGTAAGTTTATCATGGATAAAAGATAGTGAATAAATTTGTCAATTTCTAACAGAATGTTATCTAAATGTTATTTAGTTATTGTTTCATTCCGTTAGATATTTCTCAAATAAACTTTTACAAAATGTATTTTTACAATCAGCGATATGACTGTTAAACCTTTTACCTACACATGTATAGAGGGCAAGTGAAATGAACGTATCGTAATGCGAGACATGTGCTTCGAAAGGTTAACTTTTAGGCAGTGCCCTATTCATTTCGCTGAGCGCTACTGGTGCCAGCGGAAGTGCAGCATTCTCAATGTAATTTCAGCTGTTTTTGTAGATGATTTCTGGAAGTATTAGTAAGCATAACCTGTTTTCTGATTTTTTTTAAAAAGCTGTATTGCATTAACTAACGATAACGTATACTTTTAATGACTCCAAATAGCTGATTCAATGCCTAACGAATTTTTAAAAGACAAATATTTTAAAATTTTAAATCAAAAGAAAAGGAAGAAATAATTCTCAGTTCAATAAAATAATCAATTTATTAATCCACATATTGTAATAAGCAATTGTTTGCGACTGTTTCAAATCGGCCTCGGTAGCTCAGTGGTTGCGTGATCGCCTCTGATGTCCGAGAACGCGGGTTCGACTCCGGCCGAGGACGACGAGGATTTTTCTGGGAGAAAATCCTGAGATCACGCACTTCCTTCGGAAGGGAAGTAAAGATGTTGGTCCCGTGTAGTCGTTTGCCGGCTGCACGTTAAACAACCCTTGCGAGGCAAATTTGCCGCCCCTATAACCCTGTCCTGAAATGACCATAGAAGTTGAAAAGGGCGTTAATACCAAACAAACCAAACCAAATCGATTGATTCACATGCATTGCCTCGGGCGATCAGCTGTTTCTTGCCAATCCCAACATGGCGGCGCGAAGGCACTGCTAGAGGGGAGGTCACTGCCAGTCTCTTTCTTTCATTTGTCTCTGGGTTACACAAGACGAACACCTGTTATGTGATGTGTTTGAAGTAAACTTTGAACGTTTACTTTTCGTAGCACATGTCTCACAATACCAAATATTCATTAGATATCACAGAGTAAACTTCTGAAATCGGGCCCATCATTTGGCCTGTACTTCTGTGACTTGTTTGCATCATTTGCATCATTCAGAGATGGGGCAAATTTCAAAATTTTTATTTCAAACAAACTTTAAAAGACAGAAACACTGAATAAAGAGAGGTTTAAATTTTAAAATCCTGACTAGGATTTCCATTCAATGCCATATAGGGGCGCTGTTTCTTGTTTATTTGAAAATGGCGACACCACAGGAAAAGTAGTTTTGTTTGCTGCAGTTTGCAAAATGTGAATCCATTGTCGAGTA
Source organism: Rhysida immarginata (assembly GCA_023313115.1). Classification (NCBI taxonomy): domain Eukaryota; kingdom Metazoa; phylum Arthropoda; class Chilopoda; order Scolopendromorpha; family Scolopendridae; genus Rhysida; species Rhysida immarginata. The sequence continues at coordinate 3,032 of JAHWFO010020743.1, forward strand.
ATTCATAGTTCAATGCTTTCTCCAGTGCTTTTCCGTTTGCATATATAATCATCTACAATTTTTTTTATAATAATCGCAGTTTGCCTTGTGACGAGGCGGTTCTTTGTTGAATCGACACTCGTGCAGGGGATTCACAATTCGCATACTGCAACACGCAAATGACTAACCTGTGGCGATTCTTGTCTAGATGGGTTTCTTAATCTTTGAGCCTTCCTTTATCCTTGATGTGCCGAATGTGTTTGTGTCTTTTAGAGTTTGTTTGAAATAAATATTTGAAACCTGCTCCATCTTTTTGAATAACTCTGAATTTGCTCCTCGCAATAAAAAGTTTAGCGAAATGAATTTCCCGCCTTTCTTTCTTCAAACTCCTTCATTTTCTACACCTTTCTAGCCTTCATTCAGTTTTCTCATATCCGGTGTTGAGTGGAAAAAGTTTTCTCTTTGTCAAGGACTACAAACGCGTTTCGACTTTTAATAAAGACTTTTATTTAATAAACGCTTTATTAACATATTATTAATTACAGATTTTTTTTTTAAATTAAGATTAAAAAATGCGCAAGTCGAATTTCATAGACAAAATGCAGAACTATAATACAGAAATTTTTATTTCTTGTCAAGCATTTTAGGAATTTTCATAATTTTAGGTTAAAAACTAGAAAAGTTCGTATCATGCGTTAATAATCCTTAAGCTAAATACGCGTGGAAAAAAAAACATGCTCTTGAGGGGTTAAAAGAGAATTTTACTGCTTAATTATCTCTAATAGTTTCTTCATTGGTTTTCCTTAACTAAGAAAAGGAATTCGTCATTTCCTTATAAACGAAAGCTGCTTAATATATAAAGAACAAAGTGTTCTTCTCTAAGATTTTTATTAATCCGATGAATTGCAAGCACCATTTTATCATTTAATTTGATTTATTAGCACATGAGAGTTTATTTTTTTTCTCTCTTTTTTTGGTCTTCGTTAATCTTTCGTGTTGTTCGTTGGAATCAGCTTTCTATTTCTCACTCTCTAATCAGTGAAACGGTTAAAATGAGGTTTCCACTCGAATTCCTAATCACTTGTCACTTTTCGTTAGCGGTGCTACTTGGCATCATCAGGCTCCTCCTTTAACGAGCGGGAAAACGATTTCTCATTAACGTTAAAACTTACTCCCCCACCTTTTCTCTTAGGAGATTAAGCACGCTCCCATTCAACGGCGAAGCCACCAATCAATTGAAATGTATAATCGCCTCTTTTGTCCTTCGCACCAAAAATCTGTATTTCCAAAAAATCGATTCGTATTGGAACCAATTGAAATTCATGGCGCCCATCTAAAAGGATTGCTTTTCAAGTCTGGGCATTAAACGAAAGTGATTGATCGGCCTTTTATGACGACAAGTAATCTCCCATGTTTGTAAAGTATGATTGGTTTTATGTTGTCAAGGGTTTTCCCTCTATCGCCATTGCTAACTGGCCAATAAATTGAACAACCGAACGTTTATTCCTCCCTGAACGATAGGCTATAGTTGATCTCAACAGTAAGTGGGATTTGCGAAAATCAACTTTTAAATATTCCAGAGTCTTGCTCGAATTATCTCGTAGGACTGTGTTCCGTCTGTTTGTGGTTAGATATAGCACTTCATAAATTTAATTCTTGAGCTTCATATTCAATTAAAACTTTTCTACCTAACTCCATAGTTTGGAATGCCCATAATATGCCCAAGGACAGTCAGTTCCAGACAAATTTATCCTGTTTCCAAATGTTTACAAGGTGTAAAATGTTTCCCCAGTATAGGTTTCAATCCAAATCTTTATAACTGTTAAAAGCTTTGATAGACAAGATGTCAAATCAAGAGCTGACGTGAATCATAATATTTTATCGCATTCGACTCACTGTTTATTTATTTAATTAATTTATTTATATAATGAATGAATGTGATGAGTAATTAATTAAATGTTAAACAAAAAATTGATCCCCCCGAGAACGTTATAGGAAAGTAGCGGAAGCTCCGAGTTCATCTATTCTTACCCCTTTATCTGCATTTTTAACACCCCATTTTTTTTTATTAAAAATTGATTTTCTCGAAATTAGTATTTAGAAAATATAAAAGAGCTCTATCTTTCTCATCATTTCCGATCGAATGATATATCATGTGCCATAGTTCTAAAACCAAGTGACTGCAACCCTCACAACTCCGACCCCACGGGGAATTTGGTCCAAACTTCATAATAATGTAGATCTTGCCTAGAGGAATCTGCATATCGAATTTCACACCTATACATACCTAAATACCACATAGACCACTTGGTCCCCTCTAACTTCCACCCCCGTAACTCCGACCCCAGTGGCCAATCAAAACCAAACTAAATATTGAAGTAGGACGTCCCTAAGGTAAGCTATGTTCCGAGTTTCAACCTTCTATGTCAAAAAGTGTGGAAAGTATGAAGAAAATATGAAGGAACGGACAGACAGACAGACGGACATTATGAAATCAATAAGTGCTCCATTCTTCCGCTACTTAAAAATCAGGTTCTTCAAATTAATCTGAAACATGAATCGATGGAAAGGAAGTTCCTTCGTTTTTTTAGATTTTTCGTAAACAAATACACGCCGTTTTTATTTTAATTTTTAACGTGCAATTTCTAATTTTTTAATGTTTTGTTTAATGAAAAACAATTCCAAATCTAATGTAATTTTTATGTTCTACTTTAATTGATAATAAAATATTTCAAATCAAAATGTTTTCATCATTTTATATTTAGTCGATCTGTTAAGTGTGTTTCCGATTTAATTTTCAAGATATACAAGGTGAGGCATTTATCTTGAGACAACTGAATCGGAAACTAAGCATTGTACGAAAAAAAGTCCAAAATCAAAAGTGAATTATTTCGTGCGGGGAATTCATTAGTTAAAAAATTACCCCCCCCCCTCTTGTGAGGGGAGCTGGGGGAGGGGGTAACTTTCAAATCTTAAATAGGAACCCCTATTTTTAATGGTATATTCATATTACACACAATATTCGAGAAATGTTTTATTCTTGGTGTTTTTTCAATTGATCCAACCGTTTAGGAGATAGAGGCCCTGAAAGTGTGGAACTTTTAAAGTTTTGAACCCAATTTTATCAATGAAGACAAAGAGATAGAGAGTGGGTCTTACAGACATTCTTATTCTACTTTTTAATCGTCTTTAAGAATCCGAAGTCAGAAGGGGGGGGGGTAATTTTTTAACTAATGAATTTCCCCCGCGAAATAATTCACTTTTCATTTTGGACATTTTTTCGTACGATGCTTAGCTTCCCAGATATTCAGTTGTCTCAAGATAAATGCCTCACCCTGTATATGTTATCGGGTACAATTTTCTCAAATATTATTAATTAAAACATTGTCTAAACCTGCATACAATTAGAAAAATTTTATAAAATTCTAGTACAATTTTCTTGAAACAGTTGTCGCATCTCATTACAGCCCGTATCTAAAGTATAGAATATCCTAAGTTAAAAGCATTCTAAGCAAATTAAAAAATTCACATAACCATTCACGTAACTCCCATCCACACATTCACTTTGGATGTGTTTGGGTGTGCAAATAAATGAAATTCGTTAATGATTTCACCAAAATGTATAGTGATTTTATAATCACCCTGTATTATGACGTTTTTAATTTGCTTAGAATGGATTTCACTTCGGATATCCTAAAGTTTTGAAACTAATTATAATAGGACGCTTCAGTCTAGGTGCTTTTCTAACATTGAATTGCTTTCAGGAATTAAACTGCTTTGAAATTAGAACATAGACGAAATTAAAAGTAATTAATATAATAAAATAAAATAGAATTTAATAAATATTTTGTTTTCCCAGCCAATTTGTTTGTTGTTTTTTTTTCTTCCCCCGTTATGAACATTTCGAATCGGTGAATATATTTAAGCAAGAGAATATATTTTAGCAAGCTTTAATTTTAAAGAATGGGTGAAAAGAAATTTTAAAGTTTACATCCACGTTTTGAATTAGAACACAACTAGTTTATTTCTTAAAATTTGGTTTATGTTTGAATTTTCAAATCTACAAAAGTTGACTAATATGAACAATTTCCATCAAAATAGATGTTTCATGCGAATGTAGATTAAGCTTAATGTAAATTTGAACGTGTTCAAGTATTACTTTTACGGCATAACAGAATACTGGATTATGGATTAAATTAATGCACAAAATAACTTGGACATAATTATTAATTAATGAAATGATTAATGAATATCGATCAATCTGCTGCATTAAATGAAATCCTTTGAAAAATGTAGAAATGCCACGTTCGTGTTAGTCAATCATTTTATGCGATCACAGATAGTTTATCTAAAATCTATTAACGCCTTTTGTTTCAAGCAAATTAGGCTACGCGAATAATTCCGCAAATATACTACACGATTTCTGCTGAATATCCCCTTTAATTAATTTTTTTTTTTTTTTTTTTTTTTTTTTTTTACTTAAATATAAAAGATCTCGTTTCCATCTGCAAGAGCATCTGGATAGCATGACTGTTAACGCAAAAGGATACTTAATAAGGGTGTCGTCTCCCATACAAGTAGGCTGGGTAGGAATTTTTGTTACCTTCATAGAATGCTGCAAGCGCTGATTGACTGTTTAATTTCCAAGGAAACATAACACAAACAATATATGCACGAGAAACGATTTTACATGCGTCATAAAAGGGATAAAACAATAACGAAAAGGAGTTAGCACTTAAAAATATCTTTGTTTTATTTAATTATCTTTTTTATAATATAAGCCGGTTTTCAATTAATTAATTTATTATAATTATAAAGCAAAACACTTTCTTGAATCCGAGAGAACAAATAATTTATTTTCAATACATTTCAATTCAGTTTTTTTGCACAAACCAGTAAATTTTGTAATACAGGTTATCAATATTAAGGTATAACAAGTTGGTGCTAGTGACATCACGTCCTGTAGTAAAAACACAAAAAAATTATAAACAAATTATCCCTAATTTTTAGCAAAATTTCTAAACAATGCGGTAAATTCTGTCGTTCTGAACATGCCACGTGTGAGCACTTGGCAGTTCATTGTCATGTATAATACAGACCTAACAGTGGACACCATTTCACCAATCAGCGACAATGATGTCAACAACAATAAAGACTGAATCGACCCATCTATGACGAAGCCGACGCGATCTATACAAAGCCATGGCACTACGTCACTTGGTATTGTTGAAATCCCATCGGTTTTCGTGACGTATTTTAAATATGCATTTTGTATTTTAGATAACTAAGTAAATACAGTAGAATAAAATGCATTAATGCCAAACATGGGTCATTTACTTTTTTAATAAATCATTTTACTTTAAATTTTAAATATCCTTATTTTGTTCTTAAATTTATTTTTGCAAGACGTCACAAAATCCATCTGTTTGCATGATGTCACAAAATCAGTGCCACGGCTTGATTATATCGCGTCGGCTTCGTCTATGAGCGCTTCGCTATTCAAACGTGTCTAAGAAAATGATAAGCACCAGGCATAGTTCTCGATGGATACTGTGGACGCACGTTCAAACCAGAGTCTTTAAATAGTACGGAGTCATTCAACTCCCGCCGTTTTCCATTGTTTCGAGAAGCTAGGGAATTCAGATCTCGCTAGGAGCCGCATAGTCGCAATGGACTTTCTGCGATCTATGCGGCATCTAGCGTGATCTGAATTTCCTAACTTGTAAAGTTATTTTATTTATTTAGTTGATGCCCAAAATTAATAGTGAGCTATGTAATGCTTTCAATAGTTGGATTGTCAATTATTTCTTTAAGATTATGTAGAATACATTAATTTTGGCAGTATTATGCCAATTATTCCGGCTGCATTGAAACTGAAAATGAAACTAAAATTTCTAGCTCACGATAGGGCGGCGCTGCATGCGTTTTTAGTCCGATTGTACATGCAGCGCCATTTTTCAATTGAGTTACCCCCCTATCGGGAGCTAGAAACTTTAGCTTCATTTTTCAGTGGAGTTGGATGACCATTTACTATCTAAAGACTCTGGTTCAAACTAATGATGTCAACAACAATAAAGAATAATGAAGTCTTTATTGTTGCTGACGTCATTGCATTAAATATCGAGGCTAATGAGAAAGACAGGCTCCGGCACTGAAAAGTCACCTGACCAAGATAGGTCTATTAGCAATGTAACTTTCATTGTTTCCATCTTGTATTTTAACAATCAGTGTATTTTACTTTGTTGGAAACAATGAAGGTTGGATTGTTAATAGACCTATCTTGATCAGGTGACTTTTCAGTGCCGGAGTCTGTATTTCTCGTTACCCTCGATTAAATATATATTTAAGATATTTATTTTAATAAATTTCTGTTGAAATTCTACTCCCAAAGAAAGTCCCTATAATTCCATGGGAGCTAAAAAATTATTTTCAGCTTTTTTTAATGTTCAAAATTATTTTCTTATACTTTACTGAATGGCTACCAGACATTGGCGCACGATGATAAGTGTCGACTTTTCCAGGCAATTCTTTAGACACGTGCCTGTATTATCGCGCTCATAAAAGGCTCGATCCAGTCTTTATTGTTGTTGACATCATTGATCAGCGATATGCAGCGACAATATCAACGCTCGCAGCGTTCTGTGAAGATGACAAAAATTCCTATTATGCTCACGCCACGAGCTATTTGACTGTAACAATGCCAACTGAATTCCTTTTTGTTGTCTTGTTGGCATAGTAATTCTGAGATCATACCATATAACAAGCCGCCGGCGGCGGCGGTGGTGGCAGCCACCGCAAGGGATCTTTGCGTTTTGAAACACAGAACTTGACATTTTTAACAGCATACCAGATTTAGCAAAACTTTTTTCACGATACGGAACAATTCCTTATCGCATCTGAATACAGAAATGAAAATTGTCCATTATATAGCAAAACGGTACAACCATCTTTCACCTTCAACAATGTATTCACCAACTGAAGACCTTGCTTAGCAATATCTGGTTTAACACAAGTCTTGGAGGCAGATAAGAAAAGCTAATTGGAACGTTGCTTCCTCTGTAGATGTGTTCTACTAAAGCTGCTAATTAATTCAAACGAATGTCATAAATGCATTGGAATAACATTTCTCGTCTTGTCAACCCGCTTTTGTTCCGAAATGAAGGCATTATTTCTCTATGGAACGCAATAACCAGAATCAGTGACAATAGAATAGCCACCTTTTAGGCCACTGCAATTGGTGTATTAAAATATCTATAATTGCGTTTAGAATTACCAGTAATTTCTTCTTCGCCTCTTTGAATCTGTGTTAATTGACCGACGAAATAAAAATAAAGTGAATTTTATATAGGAAAATTGATTACTTAGCTGTCTGCCCATCTGGACAACAGAAAAATAATCTGTTATATACGTTTTCGTTCTTCGGAAAGGTAAAATAAACTATAGAAAATAAGATTATAAAAAATATTTAAAAAAAAAAACTAAAAACGAAATGAATTGAGACGTCAACAATGCTTGAGTGGAAAGAAAGTGCCTTTATAAACTCGGAAGCTTTTCATTGGGAATTGAAGTAAAGACGACCTTTGACCAGCTACTGAAATTCGAATTAAGACTGACGTGAAGGTTTGCTTTGCCTACGTTTTTCATGTTATAACGGTAAGTGGAAATCAAATATTAGTTAAATAATATTTGATACTGTGCTCAGGGTTTTCCCTCTATCCCTAATAGATAACTCGCTCATTGTTTTGGAGGAAGCCACGACCTTCTAACAAGTATTGCGACCCACTAGAAGAAACTTATAGTCGATGCCTGTTTGTGAAGAAATCCCGTTCGTGACGAAGTACAGAAATGGAGTGAGGAGGAAGAATGCGTCTGGACCGACTGAGATCGAAGATGCGACCCTTTTCAATGATCCACGGCCTCGATTTCGGTAATTTAGTTTGTAGATTTTAGTGCGTGGTCCTCATTAACTTACTGATTATTCAGTCATGCTTTTCCTGTTCTTTCTCATTCTTCTCCGTAACTCGACTTATCTGTTAACGTAAGCCCCATAACTTAGCTTAGGAACTTTATGATATGCTGGATCTTTCTATGGCTCCCTTAACTAGAAATCGAACTTTATTAAGAAGTCAGAGTGAAATTACCCAAATTTTAGTGATAATCTAGAAATAAAAAAGAAAAAAAGGAAAGCTAAAAGAAATAAAGACTGTTCAAGAAATGTTTGCCGCACAAAAATAATGACCTGGATGTCATGTCAGCAGATCAGGTGAAAACCAAAGCACGTGGATTTGTTGACATGAGCCAAGCTCTTCCGCGTCAGACTTTCCCCCAGCATCGGAATCGTCGTTCCCGAAGAGCTCGACGAAATCGATTCCGATTGGCCGGGGAAAAATGGTTCCATAACGAAGCAGAGGAAAAGAGAAATAGGAAGGAACAGAGGTTCAGTCGAGGCTAGTTCTCAGGGGGGTGAAGATTATATCTATTCCTTTTAAAGTAAAATGGCGGCGTGATTCGTCTTCCTAATGTTTGTATTATAGGCCTACATCTTGGCGTTTCAAGTAAATATGACCGTTTCTAATAGGCTCTGTGGGTATTAGATAAATTTCAAATTTCAAAGACTGAAAACTAATAAAATATGTAGAGAATTTGAAGAGGTAGTTAAACATATGTTAAATGTATTTTTATAACTTTTTCTTTTTTTTATGTTCGAAGATATTGAAATTCCATACATTAAAATTCAGTACCGCGTTCCTTTTTTAAATAAAATTATGAAAGTTAAAATTTATAACTTCACCAAGGACCCAAGGCTCCAAATACCAGCATCGGCCTCGGTAGCTCAGTGTTTGCGTGATCGCCTCTGATGCCCGAGGACGCGGGTTCGACCCCGGCCGAGGACGACGAGGATTTTTTCAGGGGGAAAAACCTAAGATCACTTCCTTACTTCGGAAGGGAAGTAAAGCTGTTGGTCTCTTTAGTCGTTTGCCGGCTGTACGCTAAAGAACCCCTGCGAGGCAAAATTTGCGGCCCCTATAACGCCGTCCTGAAATGACCA
>JAHWFO010020745.1:0-10700 GCA_023313115.1 Rhysida immarginata
TTACAAATTTTCTATAATATCTAAAAATAGATTTTAAAAAATACAATCCAATCTCCAAAAGTGTGTGTGTGGGGGGGGGGGGGATCCAACGAATATTCTAATAAAAGTATTAAAATTAAATGAGAAAAAGAGAAAGACAAAATAAAAAATTTTAATCTAAAAAAAATAAATTAAAAATATTTATTCTAATATTTTGAAATAAAAATGTTATGCCGATATTAATATACATTAAACCTTTTTTAATATATGCATTCTGAAAATAAGTTATTATTCATTTTGAAGATTTTTTTAATAAAGAACTAGCAGGGCACCTCGGATTTTCCATAATACAAAAACTAGGGCGGACTGCGACTCGCGGAGCGCGATAATCTTATCCAATAAAAGAGCGAAGCTTTTATTGTCAAATTTCAACGTTTATTTATGGTTTGATCAGAGTAATGACTTTAATTTTTGAATTTCATCGCGCCGAACGATCCACGAAGAATGCTTATTGATTGCCAACAGTCGCGAAATCGGAAAAGCTGGGTCAATTAGAAGACCAGCAATGGTTCTCACTCTTGAAAGCGCAACATACGTTAAACCAAGCCCAAATTCAGTGTCACCAATATCAATCACTGCTTTGTCGACAGTGATTCCTTGAGCTTTATGCACAGTAATTGCGTACGCCACTTTCAACGGAAACTGTTTACGTGAACAACTCACGCCATTTTTCTTGAATCCAACAGAGACAGGTGTAATCGGAACGACACTGTCATACAGACACGGACCAGTGTAGTTGTCGAACTCAACCAGTATACATAATGGTAACTCACTAAGATGGTTTCTAGACTCTAATCCTTATTACACGAAAAAACGACAATCTCTTTCAAAAAATTTACTATGCAAGTCTACGTAAAAAAGAATCAAGGTTACTGAGTTATTCTTATGTATTTGTTAAGCAATTTACACCTTAAATCGAAGGGTTCAAGAAGCGATGAATTAAAAAAAAACAGATGATAAAAGTTCTAAGAACTCGATAAAATGGTCTCAAAAGTCGATGGTGCAGAAAAAAATTTGCGAAGGGCTTCGCAATATTTTCTATGTTGAAAAATCTATTAGCGCGTGCAATTGTTTGTTTACATTTTTTTCAATGCATTTCAATGGGAACAGCAAAATGGTGATTATTCCTCGATGGCTGAACCGATTTTTAAAATTTTTATTTAGTGACCATCAGGATGGTCATGTCCACCTGTGTGCAAAATTTCATTTGTCTATGTTCTCTGGTTCAAAAGTTTTATGCGCACAAAGAATTTTGATTTTCGCCTGATAACAGAGCTTCGCTAACGCTTCGCTCTAATTAATACATACAGAGAAATCAAGAGCTACACAAGAAATCACCATTTCGTCTATACGAAAGATCCAAATATTCCTTGTTAATAGAAGGGCCTTGTATTTCTATGCATGAGACAGTGACTCATCCTCCACCTCATAATTAGTTTTCTACGGTTTGAATGAATTTTATGAATCTTCACCATCTCTTCTAAATTTTTATCTATTTCTATCGACGATAATAGTTTCTCATTTATTCTAATGCTAAATGACATTTCTTTTAATAGCGGCCTACACTTGTGTTCATTCATTAACGCTTTCCTTAATTGCCAATTAATAGAAAATAAACCATTGAGAAATGACATAACCATGTACCGAAAGGTTAAACTAAACCATTCGCGGAACCATATTTTAAACTGCCCTATGTTAATATTGTAAGTTTCAAATGGACCATGATGATCCATTAACCAAGTACCTTTGAACCAATTTGGATTATCATTGATTTTACGTTATATTCATTCATGACACATCATTGCAAGTTGTTTGATATATTACATGCCATATTTTAGCATTCAAACTTCCAATGAACCATAAGGGTTCTGCGAAACCAGGTTTCTTGGAGCCAATTACGACTATCATTAATTTTACGCTATATTATTTCATGACACATCATTCCAAGTTGCTCGATATATTACTTGCCATATTTTAGCATTGAAAGTTCCAATGAACCGTAATGGTTACACTAAACCAGGTTCCTTGAAACCAATTTCGACTGTCATTAATTTTACGTTATATTCATTCATAACACATCATTCGAATTTGTTTGATATATTACATGCCATATTTTAGCATGAAGATTCCAATGAACCATAATGTTTCCACTAAACCAGGTTCCTTGAAACCAATCTCGACTATTATTAATTTTACGTTATATTCATTCATGACACATCATTCCAAATCGTTTGATATATTACATGCCATATCTTATCATTGAAAACATTTGAGGGTGTCATAAGGGTACCATTAGAGCACGTGCCATTGTTTCGATTTCAACCATTTTCTAAATGGTTCATTCCCAGAACCATATTTATTAATTGGCGAAAATAGAAATTTATATCTGCTTCTATCTCGTCATTACGATTTGTTTGATATATTACTTAATATAACTTTCTATTGAAAATTGCTAGGTGGGGTCGTGAAGGTACCGTTTGTGCACGTGCTATTGAACCGATTTAGATAATGTTTGTGATTGGTTCGTGCCATGTACCATATTCATCAACTGACGAAAATAATAATGAATAACCGCTTCTATCTCGTCATTACGATTTGTTTGATATATTACTTAATATGTCTTCCCATTGAAAATTGCTTGGCGGAAAAATTTAGGTACCATTTGTGCACGTGTCAATGAACCGATTTAGATAATATTTGTGATTGGTTCGTGCCAAGAACCATATTCATCGACTGACGAAAACAGATTTAGAAAATCTTTCATAGCCTCGGAGGAGTTAGAGTTACAGACAGACGGATAGACGGACAGACAGACACGTTTCCCTACACTGATAGCATAAAGCACCTTTCGGTACTTAATAACTGCCTTTCTTTTGAGGGCTTCCAAATAATCCAACTTCTTCCATAGCGAACATCTTCCGTGCTTCCCGAACCGGTAGTTCTTTGCAATTCTTAGACAAATTTAATCTTTTTAAATCGTCGATTTCTTGTCTATTGCTAATATCGCTTCTCTTGTTTTTTCTCGTGTAGAACTTTGGGCAAAGTTGACTTTTAGTAACTGCGAGCACTGCGTACAGTGCAGAGAAGCATCCCTCAGAGACACCCAAATGAACAACTCATTCATAGCAACTGTTTCGTATCCGCCCTGCAGTGAAGCATCACTTAAAGACGCCACTGTTGGCCCATAATTTCTCAGAATTTTACGCTGAAGTTATTAATTACTATTAGAAATTAATAAAGTTTATTTATAATTCGTAAATATTTAACAATAATCAGTTAATGTTATTGAAACGCTTAGTATAAGAATTTACAAAATTATTACTAATTAACAACTGATTTAAACATTTGATTTATTAAAAAATATTACTAAATTGCAAAAAAAAAAGTTGAGTGGGTCTTGTATCATTTTATTTGCGTAAAGTGACGGTCCTTTAAAATCACACAAAAGAATTCCGTGTTTCCATATTTGTAAGATTACCAACAATTAAAACGCTCTTTACTCATTTCTTAATCGTATAATTTCATACCTTTAATACCAAATGAGTAAATAACCGAAATGTGTAAACACGGAGTTTCTTTGTGTGATTATGATTTTATTCCCATAAACGGCCGTCATTTTACGCAAATAAATACTAAAAACAAACAAACCATCTGGTATAAGTAATATTAATAATAATAATAATAATAATAATAATAATAATAATAATAATAATAAAAATAATAATAATAATAATAATGATAGGTAACAACGACAGGGAATAACCCACCAAATAAACTGGAAGGCCAAACCGCTATGTTGCCCCCAACAGGCCCAAAATGGGGTTATTTAAGATACAAGTAAAAGGGAAGTAACGTAATTAAAAAAAAGGACAATAAAAAAACAGAAAAACACAATTTTATTTATACAGATTAACAGAAATATAATAATTATTACAAAGATAAAAATTCAATAATAATAATAATTCAATTCAATTCAGTGCATGTACGGTGTTCACACAGCTAATTCAATCTCCATTCTAATGTCTGAGAGTGCACACAGATCTGAAGGTACATCAAAATTCGGGAATTTCCGCTTCAGACACCGGAGAAAAACATTTTGCATCCTATCCAGTTTACAAGACTGCATATTTGAACCCCCATTCTATAAAACAACAGTAGGACAGAATGGGTAAAACTAGACTCCGATAGAGCCGAACAAATGTAGAAGGGCACCGAAAATCGGCTCCATTGCGCACAATGGTACCAAGAGCTATGTAAGCCTTCAGACGAACAGTCAACATGGGAATTATAGGAAAGTGTGCTGTCAACGATTACGCCAAGATCACGGACACAGAGTTTGGCAACTTGCACATTTCCACAAACAGACTAGGAGAACTCGATAAAATTGGTCTTTTTTGTCATATTTGGTTGCATTAATTGCAAGATCATTCTGCTCACACCAATGACATATACTATAAATTTTCTGCTAAAGCAGGTGAGCATTAAGACAATTGTAATGTTACCAAAAAGTTTCACATCATCTGGATACATCAATATATGGGAGTTTCTAATCACCTCGGGGAGGTCAGCAGTGAAGATAACAAATAATAAAGGCCCTAAGACAGAACCCTGTGGAACACCACAGTGAGGCCTATAGGGCAATGATGAATGATGTCGTATAGATACAACAAACTGTCGAACCAACAGGAAAGAGCGCATTATTCAAAGGAGTTCATCAACAATCCCATACGCACGCAATTTTGTAATTAGTAACTCATGATTGACAGGGTCGAACGCCTTTTGTATATCAAAGTAGATCACGTTAAGTTGTTTGCAGTGGTCAAGACCACAATGAGCATGAGTGGTGAGAGATACAACATTGCTCACAACGGAACGTCGGGGAATGAAACCATGTTAACACGCAGGAACATGAGGAAGGACATGTTGTAGAAGATATTTATGCATGATGTTGTCAAAGACTTTGGCAGTGGGTGAAAGGATAGAGATCGGCCTATAGCTAGCAATGTCAGTCTGTTTGGCAAAACCACCGTTAAAGACAGGAACCACAACCGCACTCTTCCTTATTTTAGACACAAATTAAAGATGCGCCTAAGAGGAATAATTATGACATCTCGAAGGCCTTTGAGAATAAAGGAAGAAATTGCAAGGCTTGGCCCGTAATCTATTAATGCTGTAGGCAACATCTCTATCAGTGAACTCCGTTAAGATGAGGTTATCAATAGAGGGGACAATAGGTAGACAGTTCTCCGAGAATGTGTTGAAAGAAGTAGAGACAGTTTTACTGAAATGCTGGGTAAAACAGTTACTAATATCCAGTACATCAGTAATGGTAAGACCAGCAGAGGTAGTGATAGTAGTTATTGTATGTCGATCCTTTCTTTTGGAGTAGTAGTAAATGTGGTTATTTTTCTTATTACGGGAGTTATTCGTACATTCGCTACATGGTCTTACACCGCAAATATAAAAATAATTCTGTTAATGGATAGGTCATAGCGGAGCCACCGTATATGTAAACAGTAACAAAGACCCCAATTATCAAATTTATTAAAGAAAAGCTGATGGATTATTTAAACACGATGCCTCAGATGTTAAAATGTTACAATACAGATGTTAAATGCGTTTAAATAAATAATAAATGAAAATAGGAAAGAAAAAGAAAATTCCAGTCTAAGATCGCGACGCTCTGAGCAATTAAGTCATTGTTGACTGTAATGTAGGCTCACGGCTTAATTTTTCATTTATCACTTAAATTTAATGTCATATTCACCCGGATGCACGACAATAATGAAAATACGTAGAAAGTTTAAGTTTTTAAAAGAAAATTCAATAAATATAGAGAAGATACGAGGGTTGGTCGAAAACTAATGCCTTCATGGCTGTAACGTTTTTATTTTTTAACGGATTTTGCAAAATTCTGTTTTATAAATTTTATGGCCAACGCCATCACCATTAATTCGGTAAATTAATATTAGAAAATAAATTAAAAAAAGACCCCCTCTCCAAATACGAAAATAAAAACTCTAGTAAATTCTGAAAAAAAAACCCAGATATTTTTCAAAATAATTCGATAAAATAATGTATAAATTATAAAAAATAAGATAAAAATTAAGGTTTATTTCTAGGATATGTCCTCATTTGTGCTATTAATCTAGGAGTTTTGACCGGTGGGGCTTTTGCAGGATCCTACTTCAAACAAATCACAATCAAACAGATCGCGACCTAGTATTACCTAAGATATACAGATCGCGACAGTGTTTATACAGAATTCATTTATGTGATACAAGACCCACTCAACTTATTTTTTTTGCAATTTAGTATTTTTTTTTTAATATATCAAATGTTTAAATCGGTTATTAATTAGTAATAATTTTGTAAATTCTTATACTAAGCGTTTCAGTAAAATTAACTGATCATTGTCAAATATTTTCGAATTAAAATAAACTTTATTAATTTCTAATAGTAATTAATAACTTCAGAGTAAAATGCTGCGAATATTATGGGTCAACAGTGGCGTCTTTAAGTGATGCTTCACTGCAGGGCGGATACGAAATAGTTGCTAAGAATAAGTTGTTCATTTGGGTGTCTCTGAAGGATGCTTCTCTGCAGTGCACGCAGTGCTCGCAGTTACTAAAAGTCAACTTTGCCGAACTTTGTATTATTCCATCTATCCAATGAAAAACCTCCTTTCCTGCTTAACCTTACAGGTATAGATGTTACCACCTCCGCTAAGAAATTTCGAAGCGTGGTTTTAGTCATCATTCCCCATGTGTAAGCCACCGATAGGGCAACTGATAGGCACATACAAATCCGCTTTCTTTTATGATTATCTGCAACTCCTCTATTTCCTTCAATTTATTTCGTTTCCTCTATTAATTCGCTCTTTTCATTTATCTTGTCCCCTCTAATCTTTTCATAAGCGCCTTTATCTTCCACGCCTTTCTCTTTTTCTACTGATACTATGTTACAAGCAATCCCCATATTATTATCATAATTCCTATCTTCCTTAGCTTCTATTACGTCCGTTACGGATTTCTTTTTATTCTGACGCTTTTTCTTTTTACTTCGATTTCCTGAATCCTGTGTAACTTCATCATCATTGTTTTCCTCTATTAACCTAATCTTATTTCCACAACGATTTTCCAAGTTAAGCACTTTATCAGCGTCATTAGTATTCACCGTCTTCTCTTTCTTATTGAAATTTCTCTTTAAATTTCGTCCCGTAATCTTCTACTACCATGTCCGCCCGTTCTTTAACTGCAGATTTTTTTTTTAATCTTATCCTTAATACGGCCTTGTTCCTCTTCTTTTAGGATTTGCAAATATTTTCTTCTGCCTACTAACTCTTCATTATTTTTCTAATAATTTTTCGGTCTGCTTCATAACAGCCTTTAAATTTTTCAATTTTCCTACTCTTATTTTAATCTGCAAGCTTTCCTCGAAGCTATTAAAATAGGCCTCTATCTTTTCTTTCTCATTCCAACTTCTAATATTATTTGCAACCTTTAAAAATGTCTCATTATAATCCCTTATGGGCTTCAAACTTTCCCTATTAAAGTGCTCTTTGCTTAGCCACTCTTTTAGCCCTTCCTCCTCCATTCTTATAAGCTAATTTCTCACCACTCGATGAACTTCTTTTTTCTTTCCCACTTTCACCTGTAAACTTCTTTTCCGGGATCCTAGCTCCACTTTCTCTCTCTTCACTTCTTTTGAAGAATTCGTAGCTTCGCTTTCCCTCTCGAAGTCTGCTTTACAGGATACTCCTTGCTCCTCTTGAAGACGAGCACGCTGGGCAACTAAGAAGAACAATTTGAGAATATAAGAATGATATTGTGAACACTTAACCAAAAATGGGGCAGAGTTTCTTTGCTGCTGCAGTGGAATTTTTGATAGTCTTTTTGTTTCTTTACTTTATCGTTGGATCGTTTATTAGCACCTCACCCCTCTTCTTTTCTTCCGGAGGTCGTTCCTGAGGCCGATCCACTATATGAAAAAGCAATTCTGTAAGTACGGGAAAACAAAAATATTACATTAGCAGAGTCTTTTCTTTTGGAAGTGATTATGATTAAACGTCCGTGGCGTTGCATAGCTTGTCTACCAAGCAACTTCCCCCTCTCTAACACGACTTTTATTTAAATTACGAATGAATCATTAAACTTGGTCAAGATGTCGACTGATCGTGAATAGAGAAAGGAGGAGAGATGACGTTTTGATAATTTTATAATCAAAGTTTAATTTTACGTTGAGTAAAAAGGTATAATTGTTAAATTCCATGCAAATTGTAAACAAAGTTCATTAACAATTCACTGCTCTTTGCAATGGCCGGTGGGGTGAGGGAACGAATCGGAAACTACGCCTCTAAGTAAGTATATTGTAGAATCCGATGTCGTCGTGGTCCTGGGTTGCTTGTCGCCGCAAATTCGGAAAGCGGCGACCCCGCAGGGTTTCGAGGAGCGTGGCCCAAAGCAATTGGTAGAGGCAAAGAAACAAAAGACACTAATATTAGCTATTTTGCTAAGTAACCTTGAGAAGAGAGCAAAGTTCGTTACGAACATCTTAATGAGTACATCATGAAAGATCTTTGAAGAAAGAATTAAGTCGGGCACTTAATAAATGTAATTAACTTAGTACTGATAACTTAATGTCAATAATTGAAGTAAACTCAGAGTATCTTACTTCTCTCGGTCCGGAATTTGTCGTGTCGTGTCCGACAAATATTGGCTAGAAGTGTCGTGTCCAATAAATATTGGTCCTCCGTTTCAGGCGAAAATAAGGGCGGATGAACGGATGACTCCTTCACTGGAACACGGCAGCCGTTGTCGGCTGAGGTTTCGTCGGCTTCAGTTCCTTCAGCGACGTCGTCGTCTATCGACGGCGAGGCGGGGCTCGTCCTTGCAAATCGCCCCAAATTGTCCTCCGATTCCTTCGGCGTTCCGTCGCTCGGTAATATCGGTTCAAATAATTCCTTCGCTCCGTCCTCGGTTTGAGCGAAGGTAGATGCGTGAGTCGCTTGAGTCCAATGGCGGGGGCCTCTCGGCGGCCAGGTGAATCGGCGATTTCTGCGAGATGGTCTGAAAGAATGTCCACATAAGTTACACCTGTCATTGTCCCCTGCAGCCGAACAATGGAGCCTAACTGGGACCACTGACTGAGCCACCTCCTTGTTGACACGCAGGATCCATAGCTTCATGGGGCATACGTCACACTCTCGCGCGCCCATCAGCTCGATACAACTAAAACCGGGATTCATCTGACCATGTACATGCCGTCACTGTTCCATGGTCCAGTGACGATGTTCGAGGGCCGATTCCAGTCGTTGAGATCTGTGTCGAGGTGTCAGCAAAGGGACATGAGTCGATCGTCGGCTGCTGAAGTTTATGCGGTGCATTTGTATCCGTGCAATTCTAGTATAAATGGATTCTTGCGCCCCACATTCAAATTGGCGGTGATCTGACTCACAGAAAGCCCGTCGATTGCCCCGTATGGCTCTGCTGAGGTGACGTGAGGTCCGTTCGTCAAACACTTCTCGTCGTCCTGTGCGGCAGTTTACGCGTGTGGAAATTTTGTCTCTGCGATATTGCAGTTACACCCTAAACGCTGTTGACCTTGGTTTGGTTTGGTTTGGTTTGTTTGGTATTAACGTCCTTTTCAACTGCTATGGTCATTTCAGGACGGCGTTATAGGGGCCGCAAATTTTGCCTCGCAAGGGTTCTTTAACGTGCAGCCGGCAAACGTCTACACGGGACCAACGGCTTTACTTCCCTTCCGAAGGAAGTGCGTGATCTCAGGATTTACCCCTGAAAAATCCTCGTCGTCCTCGGCCGGGATCGAACCCGCGTACTCGGGCATCAGAGGCGATCACGCAACCTGCTGAGCCACCGAGGCCGATGCTGTTGACCTCGGAAACCCGAATTCTTCTGTAATCTCCAATGTAATCGGAAACCTATGTGTCTTCCATTGATTGTCATCTCAGGTTCAAAGTCGGTTAACTCACGACGTGCTACCATGTTCACTGTTTGTAATAGACTGCTCAAATTTCGTGTCTACACTAGTGCCATATGCCACATCTGGTCGTAACATTCGGGAGTCATACACGGCACATCTTCAAATGAGACAACACTTTTCGTGACTTTCGGCCACTCAATGTATTTATGCAATGCACATTATACACGTTTGAGGCGTCTACACGTGTTGGATGGAACGGGTTATGCCAATACCACCTAGGAATGGAATATGCCAATTTCGATTCGGAGTGGGCGAACTGCATAATTCTGTTCGAGAAGTAGGAGAGACACAATATCGTTTTGGTACATTACATTGGTCGTTACATTTTCGCACATTCCTTCGATGTTGTATTTCAGCTGGATTGGGATTACTTCAAGGATTAGCGATTGCAGTAATTGTCATTAGATGGACTACTCTGCTATTGTTCGGGAGGAAAAGAACCTCTTCTGTTCCGAGCCCCCAGTCTTAAAACTGTATTATTGTAATGTTACAGATTATGTAGTTATTAATTCATAAATATATTTTTACAGTTTAGGCATTATACAGTATATATTATTTTATCATGTGCCAATTATAGAAGCCGAGGAACGAGCGAATTCCGAGATTTTAATTCCAAATCCATGTTAATGCGAATGTCTAGGAGTCCCCTCCCCCCTCCC
>JAHWFO010020751.1:0-18090 GCA_023313115.1 Rhysida immarginata
TAAAAGACAATTGGATATTTATTATGTAAATGGAAACAATGGAGTGTGATCTCCAGCTCTTCATGATATTTTACTGTGGTTTTAAGACTAAACCTAAACCTTTTATTACACCTAAGGTGTGCTTTACAATAATAATAATAATAATAATAATAATAATAATAATAATAATAATAACAACAGCAACAACGGGTGAGGGGGGGGGGGGGGGCAGCAGTAATGAAATCGTTATATCGTTATTACGTTATTTATCAATTTACTGCAGTTTCTCGTCTGACGTCAGTAATGAACGTTCCCCGTAGAACTTGCTCGGACTGTCAGATGGCGCCACATAACCGAAATTACAGAATTTCAATGGGCCAATCGTCAAATGCCCATTTTCTTTTTACAAATGTCTCTGAGTCCCGGACAGTAAGGCTAGGTTAAATTAGGTTTGGTTAGTGTAGGTTAGGCATTTCATATGAATCCCGTACTTCATATGAAAAGCGATTTTGAGTCTACTGTCACAAAAATGGAAATAAAATTAATATGTGCTATATGATAAAATTAACATGTGCTATATGTTCAAAACTCATTATGTTCAAAAAGAAAATACATTACAATATTTTTATCGAAAATCTGAAACCATTCTAAATAATCTCTAAAATTGTTTTAAAGCTTTCTAAATAACTGAATACAGAATAGTCAAAAATCTGATAGTTGGTTCTATGATAAAGATTCAATTTTTCTGTTTACTCTAGTTTTTAACAAGTTTTTCATTAAATAGTGTCAAGATTTTTCAGCCTATTCAAGAGAAAGAGTATGGCTACTCAAAATAGGTTTATGGACTGTAACTTCCCTTTAAGCTGAATTAAGAAAACAATTTTTCAAAGCATTGACAGGATAAAACAGTAATCGAATAAACAGTTTAATGCCATTGGTAGCTGCCACTAGGAATGTTTTCTGTTCCCTGGATCCCTTTTGAGCTTTATCTTCCACTCAACCTGAATGTGTTCCAGCTTTCTTTTTCTTTAACAATTGGCAGCTACATTGGCATTATTATTATTATTATTATTATTATTATTATTATTATTATTATTATTATTATTATCTTTATTCCATTTCTTGTAACTAGGATCACATTTCTGAGGAAAAAAAAATATGTGTAATTGTTCTAGCCTCAATCTTGCTTATTATTAAACTTTGAAGAATGAAAAATAGATAACACAATAAATGCTTTGCATGACATTTCTGACACTCCAAATTCATTTCACCGCAATGATAACTTTGAAAATTTCTCGGAATAATATTTAAAGCAATCTAAAGGTATCTTTTAATATATCTATCGAATTATTATCTAAATATAATATTTATACTTAAGCTAAATTGTCTCTCCCTATCTCTGCGTCTCTCTCTCTCCGTCCTACTGTGGCAAATTAAGGTATGTCTTCACAAAAAATTGATAACTTTTTTGCTACTAAAGAAAAAGTGTTAACAAAATATTTAAAAAATAAATAAAAATCAAAAACTTCAAAATTGGTATTTATTTTATTTTTAACTAAAAATATTATTTTCAAACTGTATGAAAAAAACCTTAAAATAGCTTCGAAAACGACGAAAAATACATAAAATGCGTACCTACTAATTATAGAAATATTTTGAATAGTTGGTTAATAACAATTTTTAAGCAGTTGTTTCTATGGAATAATGTATAGGTACATTAAAGGTACTATATTACACTTGGGCACCTTCAGGTTCTGAAATCAGTTCGTTGACTTTCAAAAGCTGCAGAGTATTTGTTACATGGTTTTCTAATGCTTTCAAATGAACATCAACAACACAACAATTAATATTCTTTCAAATGAACATCAACAATGATTTGAGTTAATTTGATATTTATTATTTAAAAAAATACAATAAAAAAGGCAGTGCTACATGCGTTGACAAATAAAGCAGCCTTTAGTTGTTAGGGTTAGATGAGGTGGCTAAAGAAGTTTGTGGTTGCTAAGGCAAGGCGTACTTCTAACGGAAATGAATAAAAATACCTGAACAGTTAAACGGAGAGAGTCCTTTAATATAGTCTTTGTATATTCGAACATATAAGAGTCATTTAATTTGTATGCTTTCCTGTTTAATGAAATGAGCGTCAATTGTTTAAGCGTTCTGTATAATGGTCTATTATTTCTTTATAATCTATTTCAAAGGGTTCTACGTAAGCATGTACAGAGTGTTGCAGATAACTACAGGGCAGTATAACGGGAAGCCTACCCGCTCGATTGCAGGGGTCGGCTCGGTCGATTGGCAAAATGGAGGTAGATGAAGGTGTCCTGCAGTCGGGGAAATGGGGTGAACGTCAAAACTGTCATGTTTTTGATAAAATTACTCAATTATCATTTGATGTCGAGCCGGCCCCTGCAACCGAGCGGGCAGGCTTCCCGTTATACTGCCCTATAGTTATCTGCAACACTCTGTACTATTGAATCAAACGAATAGCTACTAGCTATTTGTAACAATCTGCCTAATAGAAATTAATAACTGATAATATGAGGCATAGGTAATTACATGCCATAACTTAGCATTGAAAGCATTGGTACCATAATGGTTTCATTAAAATACGTACTATTAAACTAATTTCTACTGTCAGTAATTTCTCGTTAAATTCATCGCCGACACATCATTACAGGTTTGGTTGATATATTATACTGAATATCTTAGCATTGAATTTAAAACAGACCATAATGTTACCACTTGACCACGTACCTTTCAACCAATTTCGACTATCATTAATTTTACGTTATAATCATTCATGACACGTCATTCCAAATTGTTTGATATATAACATGCATTGAATGTTTCCAAAGGATCATAATGTAACCACTAAACCACGTACAGTTGCTACCATGAAAATTTGCACTTAAGCATCGTGACAAATGGAGCGTGTTTAATTTTTGCGCCGCCAGGTTTCACCGGTGCGCAAGAATTTGGATTTACCCACTTTCCAAATTTTATTTTGTCACGCCGTTGAATTATGGGAATAAGTTTATTTGAAATAATTGTTTTTTATGTTTCTCTAATAACTATCCTTTTAAACGAAATAAAGAAAATAAAGTGAAGTATAAAAAAATAAATTTAAGAATCTAATAATTTTTAGTCTTTCATTTGAATCTATTTATCTATGATGTAATAGGTCTCATTCTTGAAAATTTTATGATGTCACATAAGCGGATAATATGATAAGAGATGACATCATAAAAGTTCCAAAGCAATCGTCACGTGATGACATCTTAGATTTGATCTTAAAATGAAAAATTATTGGATTTATTTTCACTTATTTTTTATACTTCACTTTTATTTTCTTTATTTCGGTTTAAAAAGATAGTTATTATACAAATATAGCAAAGAATTATTTCAAATAAACTTATTCCCATGATTCAACGACGAGTTGTCATTAAAAAGCGGAATTCTGCAGACTCTACCTTTGGAAAGTGGGTAAATCTAAAATCCTGCGCACCGGCGAAACCTGGCGGCGCGAAAATTATACACGTTCCATTTGTCATGATGCGGAAAGTGCAAATTTTAATGATAGCAACTGTACCTTTGAACCAGTATCGACTATCATTAATTGTACATTCATTCATGACACGTCATTCCAAGTTGATTAATTTACAGGGTTTAACATAAAGATTCATCATATTTCAATCCTAAATAACTCGGCAACCGTTAGTCGCAGGTCAATTAACCGCACACCACGTGAAAAAGAGGAACGCCAACTTTTTGTTCAATGCTGGTAGAGGTCTCTAGGGTGCATGTAGAAGACGTAGTGAAGTCCCGTCAGTTGGCGAACGCACACCACAAAGATGGCGAACGCACACCACAAAGCCTTTTTTGTGGCCCACCTCGATATCCAGACTTCACTGTTAGTGAATTCTTTTTTGTGGAGGATCGTGTTTTTGTGACCCCTTTCTGGCAAATCTGGGAGTGCTACAAACTCGAATAACAGCCACCATTCGTGAAGTTTATTTATTTATTTATTTATTTATTTATTTTATTTATTCATTTTATTTATTCATTTACTTTTAATTTTTTACAATTTACCTTTCGGGGTCCATATGGCTGATAAGGCCGACAAGTAGGTCCCCGAAGGTAACCAAAATAGGACTAAGTACAAAAAATAGGTAACTAAAATGGAGATAACAAACAGAGCAAAAAAATGTGACTTAAATTCAAAGTAGATAATTAGACAGTAAAAAAGTTCGAATTGCTTTCCTAAATACGACATAAGGAAATAATGAACATATATTAGTAGGAAGCTGAGACCAGCATCTGACTCCGGAATATGAAACACATCTGCGCTCATAGTTCTTCTTATTTAAGGGCAGGCTGATCGCAGTCTTGTTACGAGTAGTATAATTATGAACATCTGAGTGTTTCCGCATGGAAATGGGGGATGATAGGATTAGCATTTGATTAATAGATTTGTATATAAAAGAACATATTTGAATAAAATAGATTTGGCTAATAGTCAAAATTCCTAGAGAAGCAAAAAGGTGTGAAACAGGATGAGGCTTAGGGATTTTCAAAAGGGTACAAAGAAACCATTTCTGCAGTTTAAGGAGTCTAGTAAGATTATAAGAGGTAGCGGATCCCCAAAAAATAATACGAAAACATAAAGAAGAATGAATCAAAGAATAGTAAAGGAGTAATAGAATATTTTGTGGAAGGAATTGAAGTCTTGAAATCATCACTTGATTTTTATTTAATTTAATGAGTAAGATGTCAACATGCTTATCCCAAGATAAATCATGAGATAAAGTAAGGCCTAGATATTTAAATAAGTTAGTGGTACTAAGGAGATAAAGACCATAGTAAACGGGAGGATTAATAGGAATGTTGCGTTCGTTACGTTGATAGAAGAACATGAGCTTAGATTTATCGACGTTAACTGATAATAAATTGGCAGAATTCCACAGTTTTAAATTGATTAACAGGTGATTAATTACAGAAATAAGATTCGTAATATTTAGGTCAGAGAATAGAAGTGACTACAGATATGCTTCAGCATGTTTGGCCGGAATTTGATTATCAGCTACCTGTGTGCCATGCAGCAGCAGGAGGGCACATCGAATACTTATAAACAAAATTTAAGGTTATTACAAACATTTCAACATGTCGCCCATCTCTGTTCCCCCCCCCCCTTTTTTTTTTTTTTTTTTTTTTTACAAAAATATAGATTTTTGAAATGAGATGAACCTTTCTGTTACACCGTGTATTACTTGCCATATCTTAGCATTGAAAGTTTCCAATGGACCATAATTGTACCACTAAAACACGTACCATTGAACCAATTTTAGCAAATTTTGACCATCAAGGATGAGCATCACGTGTCTTCACTTAATTGACAAGCCTTTTCTCTGCCTTAGCTGTCGAATGGCAAAGAGAGAAAAGCATTGATCAATGTATAGACCATTTATACATGAAATTGTATAGTAAATAACCCATCTGTTATTTGTGACCTTTTGAACCGGAAGTAATTCACCGATTTTTTTCACCAACGAAGTCAGTCTGTCGTTTTGCATAAGTTGTCGAATGGCGAAAACGGAACTCGAAAATTCGAAAGCGTTCGAACGTTAGAGCACCAACAGACAGACAAACGGATGGACAGACGCACATAAATTGCGAAAAGATAAGTATTTACCGTCTTAACAAAGAAACCACTATTTCCACAATATTATTAAGTAGCGGAAGAATGGAGCTACTTATAGTTTTCACAATGTCCGTCCGTCCGTCCGTCCCCTTCATAATTTCCGCACTTTTTGAAATAGAAATTTGAAATTCAGAATGTAGCTTACTATGGGCATGTGCACCTTAACTATTTAGTTTGGTTTTGATTGGCCCACTGGGGTTGGAGTTTCGGGGATGGAAATTAGAGGGGACCAAAAGGTTTACGCGCATTTATGCATATAAAAGAGTGAAATTCAGTATACAGATTCCTCTAAGCTAGATCAACATTTCTGTAAAGTTTGGGCCAAATTGTCCCAATAGGGTCGGAGTCGTGGGGGTGGCAATCACTTGGTCTTAAGAAATTTAGGCAACAAATAGGGTGTGATATATCATTCGATCGAAAATGATGAGAAAAGAAAGAAGATAGTGTTCTTTTATATTTTCTAAATACAAGGTTCGAGAAAATCAATTTTTGATTAAAAAAAATGGGGGGTTAAAAAGTGCAGATGAAGAAATAAAAAATAGATGAAGTATAAAGTTTCTACATGCACAAAACGCTTAGGGAAAAACTTCGTGCAGACTCTGTAGTTCAGTCACGAGCACAACGATGACACGGCCAACAATGTGTAAATCGGTTTAATTCGCACTGCGTGATGCATTTTTGCATTTTATGGCATTTTCAGCGCTTCCGCTACTTTCCTATACCTTCCTCGGAGACTTAATTTCTTGTTTGATGTCCGTATGCGCATTACGACGACCACGTCGTCTTCTTCAGCGAAAAGCTAGTTAATGAATGAGCGAGTCTAGTCATTGTCTATCGCAAAAATATCTGCATTCTATCATATGATTTTGATAGTACTTTAAGTACGGAAAGATGAAGAGTTGAGCTGGACAATATAATATCTTATGTCGTGATTAATGGCTACAATTCGGTAATAACTGTGAAAGAGAATCTCCAAGAAATTATTTCTTAAAAAAGTGACGGCTTATCCACAAAATAGAAAAAGAAAAATTACATAAATATGCCCATAATGTCCACCTCATTTAAAGTCTCAATAGATTCATCGTACGTCATTCGGATTGACGCTCTCATACAAAAGCGGGAATACATTAAGAAGAATTTTAGGATCCACTAAAGACAAGATTCCAGATTTACAAAAGACCGGAGTTTACAGTATAACCTGTAGTATGTGTGGAAAGTATACTGTAGTCAGTCACCACTAGAATAGAAGACTTTCCACTAGAATAGACGAACATTTAGCTTACATCAAAAGAGGAAACGTGGATTCCTCTATTTTTGCTAAAAATATATTATAGAGCAGGGTCACCAAATCAGGTTTCTGGCTATATCTTATAGCATTTCTGGTTAAAAACTGGCCAACAAAAAAAAACGGTTAAAACATTAGGCTCACTATAATCTTGCTCATAAGCTGAAGTATTACTTGTTTTAAGCTTATGATTTAAACTTTAAATCTTGTACTCGTATGTGAAGGTGAGAGACAAGAATGGAAACGTCTAGAAAATCACAAGGTAACAGCTTAATAAAATTTTATGTAACAACATTCATTAAACAATTTGTCTCAGATAGATAAGATTAAAGGTTGAAAAGTTTTGAACAACCTTTGTCCTATTTGTACGTGGCCGCCAACATGCTGCAGCTGCTTCGATTGGAACCCGGAATGGATCTGCTTCTGGTTCAGACGACAATCGACATTCGATCAGTGTAGTGAAAAAAAGTAGCACAAGTGGTCCAGGAGCCTAGTTCACTTTACACGCTCGCCCAAAATATAAGCCAAATGAAGTACACTGAAATGGGGAAGAAGCCTGACGAACCTCTGAAGTCATCCAGAGAAAAGTCCTTTCATGGTTGGGACGAGAATCAGATTGCAGATTGACGAAGGAGATCCAGTAGTTGGGGAAGTCGGCCTTGTTAATGTTCTCAAAAATGGCATCCAGGATATGACGCGGTCTTCGAAACCTCAGGGGGCCCTAATATACAGTGATTGGTCCAGAATACCAGCAACCAGAGTATTTTCATGATTTTCCATCTATTTTCCATCTATTTTGCATGTTCCTGATAAGTATTTGAACATAAGAACCAATATGGGACATCCCCAGATCCTCATTGATGGAGAGGCTTTTGGCAACTCTTCTGTCAAGTTGAGTAATGGACCAGAGGGTAACATTTTGGAAGGTCTGAAGATCTCTCCACCTCAGCCTGCAGAAGAAAGCCCAAGCAAGCATACCGTGAAGTAGAAGAGCACGAATCACACTATCTTGTATAACAAAAGTTTACTGTCCTCTCCAAGGGTGTTGTTTCGCCCCAGAAGCGCAAACAGACTAAACTTCGCTTTCTTAGCCTTGTTAAGCGCTTACTAGACATGGTCATTCCAGTTGAGTTTGGAGTCAATCACAACTTCGAGGTTCTTATAACTTTTTACCCACTCAAGCTTCCTTCCGTAATGGATAAGGATCTAGGGTTTTTTTGCGTTTGCGTGTGATAAACATGACTTTACACTTGTTAACATTCAGACATTCAGCTTTAAGCCACTTACAGAACAAGCTCTCACACTGGTGTAAAAAGGTGAGCTGGATTGCGTGGCCAAGTCAGCAAACAAGTAAAGATTGCACTTTGCAAACTTAGGAAAGTCGTGAATAAAGAAATTGAACAAAGCTGGACCCAGGACAGAGCCTTGGGGAACACCATCAATTACATCGCAAAAAGCAGACAAGGAGTCATCAAACTTAATAATTCGAAAGGTCCTGTTTGTCAGGAAGGAGCGGACCAATGTAATTAGGTCGTCAGGGAAGCCGCAAGTAATTATCTCGCAAATAAGTCCATCATGCCAGACTTGATCAAAAGCCTTTTGTACGTCAAGAAAGAAGAGACCACCAAACATAGAATGATTGAGAGGATCGTTCATATCAGCAATAATTCTCCATACATGAAGCTGACAGGAGTGATCTGTGTGAAAGCCGAATTGCTAGTCATGAACAAGGTTGTTTGCCTCCCAATGACCATTGAATCTCTTCAGAATAGTTCGCTCAAAGACCTTGGAAAGCATTGGTAGTAAGCTAATGGGGCTATAGCTTACGGGAAGAGCAGGATCAATAGGAAATAGTGAGGATGACTGACTCCTTCCAGGCACTAGGGAAATAGCCGTTAAGCCAGCAGTCATTCATAACCTTGGTGATGGTGCAAAAAACATTGGGAAGCAAATTCTTGAGAACACTATTAGTGGCGGTATTGATGCCTTCTGCCTTTTTGTTCTTCAGACGCTGAATGATGTTCAAAATCTCGGAGGTGCCGATGATATTAGGAGAGGTAAGAACAAGCAAATCAGGTTATAGTCGTATAAATAGTAGGTAACAGCCAATTACTTAATTATAAAAATAACAAGAATGATTTTACCGCCAAAGCGGAAAAAGAGAGCACATTTTCATGTTATAGCATCGTACATGAATATATTGAATTAATCAACATTTTAAAACACTTAAGAGAAAATAAATAAATATGAAAACTAAGTTGTAAATTACTATTTAAGTAAGCTAATGTATAGAGAGAATTTAAACGAATAAACTTGAAGAACTGAAAGGTAAATGGAGAGGGAGTTATTCCGCATACATTTAAAAAAATAAAAGTTCTTTAATTTGTAAGAATTCCCACATAATGTTAAACAAAGTGAGCCTCAATTGCTGAAGCGTTGTGTGTAAGCATCTATCATTTTTTCATACTAAATTACTAAAGTGTTTCTACGTTATCGTCTACTATTGAAGCAAGCGATTAACTATTATTAATTAGCAATATGTATAACAGCAGTAAATTTTAGATAACATTAAGCCTAACAGCAATATGCTCTTGATATAAATAAGCTATGGATAACAGTAGATCTAACAACTCGTAATGAGTTGGTTGATATATTACACGCCATATCTTAGCATTGAAATTTCTAACAATACTATATTCTACCATTAAGGCACATGCAACTAGACCAATTCCCATTATCTTTATTTTCTCGTTATATTCACTCAAGACACGTTGTTGCGAGGTATTTGATATATTGCATGCCATATCTTAGCATTGAAAGTTCCAATGGTAACATATGGTATCATATAGCAAAATTAGGGTACGTGCTACTAAACCAATAACCACTATCATTATTTACTCGTTATATTCACTCAGAGCACGTTGTTACAAGTTGTTTGATATATTAGATGCCACACCTTAGCATTGAAAGTTTCAATTGTACCATATGGTATCATATGCCACCAGTAGGGCACGTGCTACTAAACCAATAACCATTATCATTATCTACTCGTTATATTCACTCATGACACGTTGTTTCGAGTTGTTTGATATATTACATGCCATATCTTAGCATTGAAAGGTCCAATGGTACCATATGGCATCATATGGCACCATTAGGACACGTGCTACTAAGCCAATAACCATTATCATTATCTACTCGTTATATTCACTCATGACACGTTGTTTCGAGTTGTTTGATATATTACATGCCATATCTTATCATTGAAATTCCATTTGGTACCATTAAAACACGTACTAATAAACAATTCGCACTATCATTATTTACGCGTTATATTCATTCATGAGACATCCTTGCACGTACACGTGCCATTAGACCAATACCTGCTATCACTAGTTACTCTTATATTCTCGTTCATGATATGTTGTGACGATTTGTTTGATATATTACATGCCATATATGGTTATAGAATGTTTTTAAGGGGGTATCATAATGGTACCATTAAAACACGTGCTATTATAGTACGTACTTATTCCAGCTATCTCAGTTTCGTACTTTTTCGCGCTCTGTCCCATATTAATGGATTGGTGAAAACAGACTTTGAAAAAGTTAGTTCTTTTTCAAGTTATCGTAAATAATACTCAGCTCTCTAGGAATAAAAAAATCCTCTTGATTTAGAGACCAAACTGCCCTTTCAATAATCATCAAACATCATTTGTATTAGCTTCAAAACATTAAACAAAAATTTGCTGCTGTTAGCACCATTTACTTATTTAACTAGATTGCCTAATATAATTTTAATGGGGTCTTAGTCAAACGTTAAAAGCAATAACCAATAACTAGTACCCCCTCCCCTTTTCTATTTGTGAATTTTAACCAAAAAATTGGCTTCAAATCATAATCAATTGGCAGCCCCCACTCCCCTCTCTATTTTTGCTCCGCTTCCATTAAATGCTTCAATGTACAAAATTCCCCTTGACGAAGTAGCAGGAGCTCTGAGTTCGTCTATTTTTTGAAAAATTGAATTTCTCGAATGTAGTATTTAAAAATGAAAACGAGCTCTATGTTCTTATGTTTCTCATCATTTTCAATTGAATGTGGCCATCTGAACACTTCAAAACGTGTACTTGCATTTTGTCCGGTGCATTTTATCCGGATACCTCTTTAGTTACATAGTCTTGCGCAAATAGATAGTGAGCTTAATTTATACCTACGTACATTATTACGACAGGATCAATAACAAAACAAAACTTTTCAAAGTGAGCGGAGCAGAGTCGACTAGTTCGCGGTCGGAAGCCAGTTATCTCTTCGATCAAAAATTATCCATTTCTTCCTAATTCTTCCTTAGGAAATTGAAGAAATGATAAACTATTATCACTGCCTACATTCTTATAGTCATATACTAAATAAGAATGAGGCATGACGAATATGCGATTTACCATTCAGGAATATTGGTCGTAAATATCTACTCAGTGAGAAAATACCAAGAGACATTAGAGAGAGTTAGAGAGCTAATTTTTAATGCTGGGGCATGGCGGTAAAAGCCATGTCAATATAGTGAATTAGAGAAATAATTAGCATTAATTATTGTTTGAAAGCTTCCGTAGTGTGATTTTTTATTAAATAAACTAATTAAAAAAGTTTCAAAATTCTTTTAGTGTCATTCATGTAACGTCTCATTTTTTAAAATCATCTATTCGTGACTTGGCTTTAAAAGCTACACATATTTCAATAAATATTCCTTTACATAGAATACATTAAATGAATTAAAATGACCAAAATAATTATTATATAATAAAAGGAGTGGTTTGATAATATTTCAATAACATGTGACTCACCTTTTTTAATCCCTTCCTTCATTAGAACTTACGTACATTGGTCCCTTTGATTTATTTATTTTATTTTATTTTAATTTTATTTTATTTTCATTCAAAAAAGAGATTCACAGTTATGTTATTATAACCAAAATAATATTTGGTAACTCTTTCTATTTTTTTTTACTTAAAAAATCACGCTGTGGAAGCTTACAAACAACTGGGATTAGCATTAAAACTACGTCACTTCCGGAAAAATAATGGCCGGCTCGAGGGGAGTGGAAACGCGCTATTTTTCGCTTTTCAAAGCATTTTTTATATAGAAATTATGGACCAAAATAAAAAATTTCAACGGAATCGTGTTATATTTATATCAAAAAACTGATATTCTGTAAAAAAAATTATAATCGAAGTTTTGCGTAGAGTTGTCCTTTAAGATCTAAATTCGAAATCCAATGAAATAATTATGAACGCGAATATAAAATAACTCATTTACATAATTAATCTAAATATTCTAATTCTGGCTAATTAATCCTCAAAACCTTACAGGGAGGCCATGGCCTGGTGGGCTTTCACTGAAAACACAATTTCAGAGAAGTTAAGCAACATCAGGCACGGCTAGTCACTGGATGGGCGTCTCATCAGTGGCTCACGAACTTCACCCCCCCACCGGCTGCTGTTTTTAAAAAATTAGTAAGCATAACCTGTTTCTGATTTTTTTTTAAAAAATTTTATTGCATTAACTAACGATAACGTATAACGATAACGGTTGCGCCTGGAACCGAATTATGTCCAAGTCGTCATCCGCAACAAGTCTACTGCTGCCAAAGCAGCGCGAGCTGCAGCCACCAGAGCCTGGGTAAGCCGTGCTACTTCTATTTTATATAATAAGAAACACCGCCTTACCCAGGAGCTCCTCCGCCTGCACCTACATGTCTCCTCGATTGTGCCACCTGAGATTCTGATGCCCCTCGTTGATGAAGACGATATCAGGTTGCAGTCTTTCAAGGAACATAAGTTCGACACTTTGTGCAGGAAAATAGATGACCTCCGGCGTCGCGCTACTCCCGCACGCCCTCTCCCCGATTGTGACTTTGTTTTCCACACCAACGTGGTCAACCTTACCACCATCCAATTGTCCGACAGTGAACAAGTTCTTCTCAACAAAGGATTAAAACACGTCGTGCGCAAGAAGCCTACCCGCCCAGACCTCCACACAATTATATCTGATACCGAGCATGCTATATCTTTGCTACCTAAGAATGAGCGCCCTCCGGCGCGAGCCGTCGCTGGACACCTGATACGTAAAGCCATCAACGAATCCACCACTTCAACCCAAGACCATGTACAACTCGATGATGTCACCGCCTCCGCCACCTTGAAGACCAAGTTAGCTGAGTCAGATGCTATACTCGTTAAAGCAGACAAAGGTAACGCTACGGTCCTTTTATACCGTTCCATATACGTGGATAAAGTTAATGACTTTATCACCTCCAACAACTTTGTCACCCTCCCTTCCGATCCTACCCCCAAATTCCAAAGATCCATCAGATCCGTAATCAATAAGTCGCCCCGCTTTAAGTACCTCCGACGCCTCATCCCACCCAACGCCCGACCTCCTAACCTAAATGCCCTTGTCAAGGTCCACAAACCTAACATGCCCATTCGTCCTGTCGTTAACTATTCGCCCGCTCCCGCACACCTAGTTGCTAAATCCCTTTCCACGTTCCTCTTTAACCTTAAAATACTTCCTAACACATACAATGTCTCTAACTCCCTCGCCCTAACCAATTCCCTCTCCACCATCACCACTAATGAACACCTTTCTCTTATGTCCCTCGACATTACTAACCTTTATACTAATGTCCCCATACCTGATACCCTTAGAATCCTTGAAAGCCTCCTGTTCTCTTCCCCACTCCCCAAACCTGACGCCATTGACCTTCTCTCCATCCTTTCTGTTATTTCCTCACAAAACTACTTCTCCTTTAATGACTCTTTCTATTCCCAATCCGAAGGATTGGGGATGGGCTTCCCACTAAGCAGTTTCCTATCCGAAGTCTACTTACAACACTTAGAGCTAACTTTTGTAACCCCTCTCCTTAATAATACTACCATCATTACCTACTACCGTTATGTTGATGATATCCTCATACTCTATGATTCCCGATCCACTTCCCCTCCCGCCATTGCTGATATTTTTAACTCATTCTCCCCCCATATCCAATTTACCTTCGAATCTGAAACTAACAGATCCATTCCATACCTCGACATCCTCATTACTAATGACATCCCTTCCAGTCGCCTAACCTTCTCCGTATACCGGAAACCCACCACGTCCTCTAACCTAATCCACCATTCCTCGTCGCACCCCCCTAGTCACAAGCACGCTTCCCTACGTTTTCTTATTGACCGGGCCCTGAAACTCCCCCTCAACCCCTCCTCCCGCTTATCCGAATTCCGTATCATCCGCTATCTTGCCCAAATAAACGGCTACTCGCAATCCACTGTCTCCCGTATGATCCAGCGCCGTAAACGCGCTCTCCTCAACCCTAGCCCCCCCGAACTACCCCCACCGTCAAAGAAATGGGTCTCCTTATTGTATTTAGGCCCCCACTTCACCCAGCTCTCCGACTTCCTTTCATCCCTCGGCCTCCGTGTATCTCTACGTTCCCCTACTCCGTCTACCCGCGCCTTGAATCCACCATTCCACACCAATTGTGACAAATTCACTCTACCTGGAGTTTACCGTCTGAGCTGTGCCATTTGTGATAAATATTACATTGGACTCTCTACGCGTAACTTTAATGTACGTTTCAAAGAACACGTCGCATCCTACAATAGACATGATAACCGTTCGCACTACGCAAACCATCTCGCATGTACTGGACACCCCCTCAGAGCACAAGATGAGGTGATGTCCGTCATGCATGTTTGCAATAATCCCTCAAAAACTGCTATCCTAGAGGCCATAGAAATTTTCAAAGCCAAGAAATCCAACCCCGATCAACTGCTCAACTGCCAGACCGACTTCGACGTTTGTGCAGTTCTCAATCCTTTGGCAGATCTCTTGTAGCCTTCTGTACCTTGAATTTTATATATGTTACCGGTTTGGTCACTCTTTTACCGATTTTAATGTTATTATTTGTATAATATTTTATTTTATTGTAATTTTTTGTATTTTTTGTATTTTCTTCTTTTCACTTGTATCCATTGACCCTTTGATAACCGGATATAGTCTCTCTTTTCGGTCCGCGAATGTCGCGACCCCCCTCTCTCCTTTTTTTGTACTTTGTGTATATTTTCCCCCCATTGGCCTTCTCCTTTTATTCCTTATTGGTCAATTTTTTTATTTCTTTCTTTCCACGCTCATTGCTTATTCTGTACCGAAATTTTCTGTATATAAAGGCCTGCGAGCCTCTTGTTGTGTATCCTGAAGAAGCCGGGAATAAATGGCGAAACTAGTCGATAATTCTGTTGTCCACCTTTTATACTGTAAAGCCACCACTCACTTCGCTAATGATTAGGGATGTGCGATATTCATTTGCCGTTAGTCGAATAGACTAATCGAATAAAATTTTAGTAATCGGCGATTTTATTCGAATGGCTTGGAAATTTATTCGACTAAATCACACAAAACGGCTAATTTTTTAAAGAAATTAACAGGGTGTCCAGCAAAACGATTTCGCAAAATTCCATGACTTTTCCCGGAGATGAGCCTTCGGATTAGTTTAATAATGGAAACAAAAACACGCTGGAATGAATCGAAATAATCGAATTAAAAAATCCGATATAGTTACGACTAAATCGAGTTGGGATTAATCGACTCTTTTAGCCGACTAAGGACCAAAATATCGCGATATTTATTGATATCGAAGAATATCGCACACCCTATGGGCGATACTTTAGTATCGTATATTTTAGAGTCATCGATATTGTCAGGATTTTCGCATTTGATACTATCCGATATTAGAATTTTTATGTCTCCTCATAAAGCAGGACAGAAACCTGATGTGTAAGGAAAAAAACTTTTAATACCACGATACTAATATCAAATATTGCTCATCACTAATGAGTAACTCATTCTATAGAAGTAAAATATTCATTGCTTATAGAAAGAATTAAACAGATTTGTCTCATAAGATTCGTTATACGAAATAAACTCCTTTAAACATTTTTTCCCTATTAAACGAATTATATTGCCGAAAACATCTCTTTACGCGGAATGTCCAAATGTCGATGAAATGCAGGCATTTCTCCGTCGGTTAAATTTCCGTTCGGTCGAATGTCCGTTCGGTCGAATGTCCGTTCGGTCAAATGTCCGTCGGCCAAGTGTCCGTCGGTCAAATGTCCGAACCCCAAAAATGATTGAGGGTGCTGGGAACCCCAAAAATGAATGTTGTGTTTATTAACGTCACCTGACAGATGGAAGAAGGCCTCATCTGACACCCACAGGTTGTCCACAATGTCCTGATTGGCTTCCATTTCTACTCCAAACTCCATCACAAATTGTTGTCGCTTCTGTCTTCCAGTGTCTGTTAAATCCTGATAAACATAGATTTTATACGGGAACAAGTGTAAATCCTTTCTCCAAAATCGCCACGTCGTGGTATACGACAGCCCTTCTTCAATGGATAGGCAGCGAACAGATTTTTTGGTAGGGGAATCGACCAACCTTGTGCGAACATTTTCGACAACTTCGGCCGTTCGAACATGAGCTTCGCTCCCGCCTTTTTTCTTGCCACATCCAGTGACACAAAACTGCTTGACAAAATCCATGATTGCTTGCCTGCCTGACGCGTCTCGACACTTATACTCCTTCCGGGACTTTCTTTGCACGGTTACAGGTGATTTTGACTCGAAATACCACTCGACAACCTTGCATTTCTGCTCTATTGACAAAGCGGGCGCCATTTTTCAACAATACCGTTTTCATGCAGCGCCGTTGCAACAATACAAACTCCAATTATTTCGAAATTCGATGTGGTGCTCATATTCTTTCAATTGGTTATCCCTAATGCATGTCATTCGAGTGAAATGTTCAGAAATTGACTGAATTACCCCGTAGGAGTAACAAATTGCATTTCTAGTGAATCTGCAATGATTTGGGCCTTTGTCCAGATCAGTTTGCACATAGTCACCTTGTGAGGTACGGAGTGGAGGAAGCGTATCATTCTTCTTCTTCTGTAAAGCTCTGACCATACTCCAAATGGAATTGTCGCGAGCCGACAAGCTTTTGTGTTTGTCATTCCATCTAGCGTCGGAAAGCTCTTTTATATCCTCTTGAACTCTTCCACTAGCCTGTTGTACTTGAGTTTGAGCCAAGGTTCACGATAGCGTTGCCATAGTCTACGGGTCCTGTTTCTTTCAGCAATTAATCGTTGGATTCCATGAGTGAGTTGAATTCGATGAGGAGGTTTATTCTCTGATAGATGGTTACTAGCTTCTATGGCATTGTTAATACATCTGGTGTTGACTTCAACATGTTGATCAATGTTCTCCGTACAGTAAGCCGTGTCGGGATGGCAGCCATAGGCCTTAAGAATATCTTTGTAGAGTTTCCAGTCTTGATGATGTATGAGTTCCTCTCGGAAATTTATGCAAATTTATGTGAAAGTTCAACGCCATAGGCTTGTGGTCAGAAGAAAGGACATCAATTGTGAAGATATTGTACGGTTTGAAGAAACCATTCAAGAGCGAGATGTCCAAAACGGCAGTAGTAGGTGTCCTCCACAGGTCCAGCAGCGATGATGTAATCTTTTCTTTGTATGTACCTATAGAGAATCATGCCGTCGTAGTTCTGCGTTCTGGAGTTCCAGCTTGGGTGTTTGGCATTTAGGTCACCAGCCAGGACAACTGAAGTGTCACTGCTGAAGAGTTCATCAAGCTCGCTAACGTCAAGATAATGTTTAGGTGAATTGTAGAGCACCACGAACTTCACTTCACCACAGGAGACGTCATTGATAATGATGGAGGCTGATTTCATACCTGCATATGACTTGGATACTAATTCTTGGCGTTGAATTCCCTTCTTAATGAAGATTTCAGAACCCCCAGAAGCACATCTTGCAGCATTTGAAGCCATTCGTTCCTTACAGTACACATAGTAGCCAGGTTGCTTGAAGTCTTGGCTTGGTTTGAGGTGCGTTTCACAGAGGAAAGCAACGTCGATTTCCTGGTTTATCAGAAAATTGTGAAACTCGATACGCTTACGGGGAATCCCCCTAATGTTCCATATCATGCACCGAAGTTCACCTTTGTTGATTACAGTATAACGTTGTGCAGGCATACTAAATATTAGTTGGTCGTAA
>JAHWFO010020752.1:0-15004 GCA_023313115.1 Rhysida immarginata
CTCTGTTACAATAAGCGGCGACTAGTGTATATAGGAAAGGGTTCAAATTCCATGGACACAAGATGATTAAATTTTAATCATTCATTTGATTTGTTGTTTTGTAAATTTTGTAAAATGTTTGATTTATTGTTGAGTGTATGAAAAAAGATTTTAAATTTAGAAATATATAAATAATTTTGGAAGTGCTTTTTTTAATTTAATAATTTCTAAATTTATAATTGCAAAATATTTGATGTCACACCCGGTGAGGGGGCCCCACCCAAATGTGACCATCTGTGACAGTGGCGGGCCCGGCCCCCCAAAAATCATGAAATTCGTGTGACGTAATTTATGGATGGCCCCTAATAACAAGAAATTAACCCTCCCGAGGAAGGTATAGGAAAGTAGCGGAAGCCCTGAATTCATCTATTTTTTTATTCCTTCATCAGCACCTTTTAAACCCCGATTTTTTTAAATCAAAAATTGATTTTCTCGACCCTGTGTTTAGAAAACATAAACAAACCCTATCTTCTTTCCTTTCTCATCATTTTCGATCGATTGATATTTCACACCCTGTATGTTGCCATAAAGTTCTAAAGTCCAAGTGATTGCCACTCCCACAATTCCGAACTTACTGGGACAATTTGGCCCAAACTTTACAGTGATGTTTATCGTGCTTAGAGGAACCTGCATACCGAATTTCACCCCTTTATTTCACCGAATTTCACCGAATTTCACGCGTAGACCTTTTACTTCCCTTCAATTTCCGCCCCCGAAACTACTACCCCATTGGGCCAATCAAAACCAAACTTAATAGTGAAGGTGCACATGCCCATAGTAAGCTACATTCCGAATTTCAACCTTCTACCTCAAAAATGCGGAAATTATGAAGGGGACGGACGGTCGGACGGACAGATTGACGTACATTGTGAGAACAATAAGTAGCTTCATTCTTCCGCTACTTAATAAAGCAAAGGGAATTGTTTTATTTAAGTAAATAAAATGCCTGAAAGTTATGAGAGCTTTTATATTCCACTTTTACTCTTTTTCCTTTATATTTCAATCAATTTTCCTCTCAATGTTTCTTTATAATTTCATTGTTATTGATTCCTTATCCAACCATTATCCTATCCAATGTCGCCACTGTATAATTTATTTCGTTACTATTTGTTATTCCTTCATCCAATCATGTTCTCATTCTATATCATAGTTTATGTATATAAAGGCTTATGTCCTCTTGTGTGTATCGTTGATAAAGCCTGGAATAAATGGCGAAACTAGTCGGAAACTCTGTTCTTCCGTTGTTGTGTTGTAAAGTCTCTACCAATTTTATCAATAGAAACGGCACTATGGACCGATTATTTACATATCTGTTTATTATAAATAAAGTTCTCCATTTCTGAGCGGGCTGCAGCTCGCTTTATTTCACGGATTCTTCTTTCTTTCTTTTTCTTTCTTTCTTTCTTTCTTTCTTCTATCTTCTTTTAGTTGTTTTCTTATTTTTTTTGTTTTGATTATAACCCAAGGCTTGGAGGATATTTATAACTTATAAAAAAAAATATATATGCTGAAAGATGAGTACTTTAAAACGAATTTGGGGTATGACGGATAAGTGAAAGAACGCATTAAGATCATTTTTGGAATTTTGGTCTGTTTTCCTGTCTGTTTATTTGTTTGTACGCACCTCACACAAAAACCACTGAACGGAGTTTGATGAAACGTAGAATGGTTTTAGCTTATATCTGATTCAACATTTAGGGTAATTTTGATCGCGAACAATTATTATTGCCGTCTATCTATTTTCTTTTTTATCTATAGTTCTACTTAATCTACATAATACAAGTATTCTTATTCCTAAGAAGCGAGAAGTCCAAATAAAGTTTGTTTCGTTTTTTTATGTCGTCTTCTATACATGCGTGCTTAGACTGCGATCACATGTTCGAAATTGTATCCGAATGCGACATTTGCCTTTAGGCTATTACTGTATGAACATGTCTGTTCTGCCAGAAGTTAGAACCAAGGCAGAACAATGAGCAGTGATCCGAAATTCCGTTTTAGTTTACATATATCAAGGTGTATAGCGAGGTGTTTTCAATCTTAGAAGACATGGAACAGTTGTGGACGGACAGCCTGGCATATTCAAAAAACACGTCATTGGTAGAGTCTGGGCGGTGCATCCAAACAAGTCCGGATGCTTTTAATTATGCTTCCGTCTACACACAGTGCAAGGATCTATTTATTTTACCTAACTCTGAAAAGTTGAAGATCTTGAATGTCCTACTTACCAGGCTGTTTGCCGAGGGCGTCATTTCCCAGATGGTGATAAACACTGGGATGACTGTTTCGCTGAAGCATGCGCTAGCGATAGTCCCCATTGCTTGCGTCTTTTACTTGCAAACTTGCTGGTATGTTTTGGCCTTACAGATGCTGCACAGTCATGGCAAAAATATCAGGAAAAATTAGTTGAAGACTGTCAGGAAATTTAAACTGAACGATAGCGGCGAACTAAATGATAAGTTACGCGAAAATAATCTGAATAGATGGTGGGTTATTCTATCTCTCAGTACGGTATGCCCGCACAAACTTTAAACGGGGAACTTTAATATGGAAAGAATGCTCTTTAATATGGCAAACCGTAAATTGGTAGCCGTTGTGATAGAACCTTGCGTGAAATCAGACAAATTACCCCGGTGACATGTTCTACAAAAGGGAACAAATATTTTAGGAAGATTTTGCAAGTAATACCACGAGAAATAAGGGCTCATGAAATTACATCCTGCCTAAAGAGCTCAAATCTGTGTTTTTGTTATACCAATTATATTTAACAAAAAATATATTAGCGCGAACAGGAGGCAATTAAATGCAAGGAAGTTTGTAGATTTATTACTACACTATCACGGAATTTTAGAAGAAAATTCAAAATTTAAGAAAAATTCCGCGACAAGAACTTTTATTAATAGTAGGTGGAAATTAAAAGAGAAAGACCTCACCCCGGGAAGCGAGAATGGAGCGATCGCGAGAGTCGCGAATTGTGCGTGACCGAACCACGAGAGGAGAAGGGGAGCGAGAGTGAGTGCAGGAGAGAAGATTTCGTTGCCGAAGAAAGAAGATGAAGGGGTGAGCGCGTCTGGCTTGAAATTTAAAAGGAGTGCCAGATATATTTGTTGCAATGTTAAAGATACACAGTCGTCTCGAACCATTGTTGACAGCAACGGAGCTGACGAGCGTAGCTACATGGAATTTGACTAAGAAATTAACGATTTGTGTTCTCTGGATTTAAGCAAACGTCGCGTTGAAGCCAAGCAGCCGGAACCGATACGGAAAGGAAGGTGGCCGAAGGAATGCTATGTTCAGCCCCGTCCCCGCTCAGTAGTGCTTCAGGACCTGGCCGAATATCAGAGATCCTTAATCCTAACGAGATGCGCAATCCGTATATGCGAAATGGTTTGCGCAGCTTTCTTCTGCGCAGGTTAGTTGCGACGGAGTTGCCAGATGGCGCTGTAGGTCTTGATGATATCTGACGTCATCAAAACGTCTTCAGAGCACGGAGAGCAGACGGCAATGGCAACAAGGCAGAGATTTTAAAATATTTCGATGTTTAAAATACGACATGTTCTTACATGCGGGAAATTATTTAAATTAAATCAAAAATTAAAGAAATTAAGAAAGAAATCAAAAAGAGTTTATTTCTATTTAATTAATAAAAGAAGTATTGTTAGTCGGCCATAGTTAGTTACAAGATGACGATCCTTGCGAATGCTCTCTTGTCATTTGAGCGTGTGTTACGAGATGGCGCCACGGGTATTTTTGCCATATCAAGTTTGCTATAGGAATTTTGCTTTTTGTCGCATCTCGTTAGGATTAAGAATCTCTGCCGAATACCTTCATTCCGGTAACGTTAATTTGACTTTTATTTCCCTTCATTATTTCCTCTCTGAACTTGTATCTGGCAAACGTTACGTGCTGTCGAGAACACTCGAGACAGTCAGAAGATTTTTTTAGAACTAAAGTTTAATGAACTCAGTGAGACGGTTTACGGTATATTTCCGTTCAGTTTGTCAGCGTACTGTGAAACGGGCGTCGGAGGTTTCTTAACGGCGACCTGAAAAAAACAAAAACAAACCAAAAACAAAAAAAAAAAACAAAACAAAACAAAAAAAAACGCATCAAGACAGTGTTCAGTGCCTCATCGGTGTTTCTTTTTTTTTTGGTCTACTGAGATAATCGGTGAATAAGCAGTTGCCAAGCTCTTAATGTGTTTTTGGTTTATAAAAGGAAATATTTGGAATTTGCTCTCAGCTATTGCGCTGAGTTGGATTTTTAAGGAATGCTCTATGATATTAAGCCCTTGCATATATCAGATTGATTTAATTGCGTCGTGTGTTGGAGAGACCTATTGCTTATTGAGGGTCTGCTGCCAGGAATATCGTAAATGTTCTAAACTTTACTGTAGCCGCAGAAGAGGATATTTTATCTAATTAATTATTTCGATTGGAGCGAGCCCGGATTGCTTTTTGTGGGGCATAATTATATTTATGCATTTGAGTGTTGTTGTTTGAAAGAAACAAGCTCTTTATTATATGGAACGTTATGTCTTTATTTTTACATTCGTTAGTGGCGTTCTAAGATACAGCCTACGGGCTTCAGCATTGTTCATATTTATTGATATTGTCTGTTCTTTTTCTTGCCGGAGTTTCAAAGGAGCCTGGACGTGCTTCATCAACGGTGTGGCCTCAACTGGATCTCAGCTGAAGAAAAGTCAGCAGCAAGCTTCGGTCGGCGTCGGTTGGATTAGGAGCCGGAGTTCTGCTTGCCAATGTGATGCCATATGAAAAGAAACCATAATCTACAAGTTTAAATACAAACTTCCATTTAGCAAGCATGCTAATGAGCTAATTATGTAACTCTTAGTTTTCTTTCATGTTTAATGCAAGTTTAAAATTATCGAAGTTAAATTTCACAAATGGAGTTAATTGCCTACTTGAAAGTTTATCTACTTACCTTAAATTATATGAAGACTTCTAATGCAGTCAGAATCTGTAAAAAGAAGAAAGAATATAACTGATTTTTGTGTTCATTAATCCAGTTTGATTAATAAACTTTATTTCTATTTTTTTCACACCTGATCTGTATTACTGAACTTACCTATCACGCTTCCACGTTACATACACTCACAGCCATATGCGAATAATATGATCCACTTGTGAGAGTCCTATGATTCTTCCAAGACGACCCGTTTAAGAGAGTCATTGGACACAGATGTCAGTAAGAGTTGTTTGACCCGAATTTCCGAGTCGCCATTCTCGAGTCAATTGACTCGACTGTACAAGACTTACGACACATTAACGGAATGTTTACTATACGCGTATATACTTATTTACACGTTTTACATACATATTTATATATTTTCACAGCTAATTACACATTTATATAGTCATATTTATACAAATTTACACACGTGTATACACAATATACACAAGTTTACACACAGGTAAATAATTATTCACACAAGTTTACATACGTCTATACACCTATTTACACAAGTTTAAACTTTTGTACACATCTGTATAGAATATTTATGCAACCTTACACGCATTTAAACACACACGCTTATGTACACCTCTATACAGCTTATTTACATAAGCTTACACAAATATGTACGTAAATTTACACACGTATATACATAATATATACAAGTTTACACACGGATATTCACCTATTTACACAAGTTTGCACTTTTGTACACATCGGTATAGCATATTTACGCATTTATGCACACAGATACACAAATTTACACACGTGTATACATCAATTTACACAGGCTCACACACCTATTTACACAAATTTCCACTCGTGTATACTGACTGATATTTACACAAGTTTACATTTGTATACCAAACTGTATTTGTATTTTATCATCTCTATAGTCAAAATTCGCCAGCAGAAGATAGAACTCCAAGCGTGAAGGCAGAAAAAAGGATTTTAATGATAGATCTGTTGCTAATTCTAAAAACACGATCGCCGTGTTCATAGAGTTGACAGCTCTTGAACGATAGACAACAATACGAAGAGAAATTGCATCTTTTTATAATTTTTAAACATCAATTTTTTTTATAAAGTCATTTATTGATTGAACACTACATTTAATTATACTGTACATTGCAATAAATTCACTATCACCTAACAGAATTGATATGCACACAAATCAAGTGATTTTGGTGTAACCATTACATCGTTCTCATTATAAATCTGCAAGATTCCTTTTACATTCCTTTGGGTAGGCTAAATGAAAACTATAACGTATTGCTCATACACCTATTGACAATCTGAAATACAGAAAAAAGGGTGAGTTTTAGATCAATGATTTACACTCCCTACAATAATGGAAAGAGAAACAGTGGCATTTTATTTTAATATCATATTCGACCTCCGTGCTGAAATTAAGTCAGCCACCCTTCTTACTTTCTATAAGGCTCCGATATACAGCTTTTGGCATTTAGATCCATTCTTGCTGCGAGAAACTAGCCATGTAGTTAGCAGTCGATAATAATGAATGCTGTTCAGCATTTCAGATCAAAACGATAAATAAAAAATAATCGTAACAATAATGAATAAAAAAGTATTAGCAAATTAATTTGGAAATATTAAGTAAATATAATTTTACGTTAGAAAAATCTGTAACTTACTTAGATTCCTGTTTTCGTTCAATTTTTCTTGAACTGGTAAAATTTGAAGGAGCAAGACGAACAATATTGGAGAATGCTTATTCAACGTTGGGCTTTTGAGGGAGCCTATTCTCGCACTCAGAGTTGAAGAGACTATCCCTACTGATAAATAGTCTCTAGATAATTTGTCCCATCCATAGTCATATTAAA
This sequence comes from Rhysida immarginata, assembly GCA_023313115.1. Taxonomy (NCBI): domain Eukaryota; kingdom Metazoa; phylum Arthropoda; class Chilopoda; order Scolopendromorpha; family Scolopendridae; genus Rhysida; species Rhysida immarginata. The sequence goes on from JAHWFO010020752.1 coordinate 6,855, forward strand.
GAGTAGCAGTATCCGCGCAGTCCGCTCGCCAAATCGCCAGTGGCGACAGTTCAACTAATCTGACGAATAAACAATCGCATTTGGCGAACATACTTGGCTAATTATATTTATATGGAAAAATTTTATTTTCAGCCTCGAAAATCATATTATCACGTGATTAAAACGATATGTCGTTTATTAGGAACAAAATATTTTTTAATTTTAGATTTTGGCTAAAAACGTGAAATTCTGGCTTAAAGAAAATCGCTATTGGCTAAATCATTGGCGATAAAAATTTAAAGTAATGAGCGGCCACTGGAGTAGTATTAGTTTTAATAATTTTGTATTTATCTTCTTACTAACACGAACGGCGAAATCGTCCAGTATTGTATCCGCCATGTTTTCGTAACTTGATTCCGTATCTCTACCGGAAATGATTCCCATTTCCTATGACTTGGCTCGTAAAGCTGAGTATGGCGCTGTTAGATGAGTCGGGGGTTCGTAAACACTTGAAGATGGATGGTACAACTTATCTGCGAAGTACTGTATTCTTATAATCGAGTCAGAGAGCTATAACTTATAAAAGGAGTCCTACGATCTGGAAAATGCTGTGAGTGTAACGTCACCGATCCACAAAATAAGGGAAGGTTATTTTGCCTTATTCACGTTGTACATTGCCGTCAGTGCCATCAGCGCCTCATTTTCTTCTGTGTATAGGGACCCAACATAAATAACAAACCAAGAAAATTCTTGGCTATGCAAGAGAGCAATTTTGATTCCTCGCAACGACCAGATCGCAGCAATAAAGGCTAAAATATTCATGGGGATATGTGGAATTGTGGAATGGGAAATGTGGAATTGTATATCTCTATCAACAGAGTAATGGTTTCGGTTCGTTTGTTTGTATTAACGTCCTTTTCAACTGCTATGGTCATTTCAGGACGGCGTTATAGGGGCCGCAAATTTTGCCTCGCAAGGGTTCTTTAACGTGCAGCTGGCAAACGACTACACGGGACCAACGGCTTTACTTCCCTTCCGAAGGAAGTGCGTGATCTCAGGATTTACCCCTGAAAAATCCTCGTCGTCCTCGGCCGGGATCGAACCCGCGTACTCGGGCATCAGAGGCGATCACGCAACCTGCTGAGCCACCGAGGCCGATAACAGAGTAATGGAACAAGAAGACGCTATAAAATAGCTGGTAGAATTTTTGGATTTCCTGAATGAACCCGACCTTCTGTTGCACAAAATTAATTTAAAAGTCCCCATAATTCTCCTAATAAATATAATCCCACCAAAATTGTGTGACGGCACCGACTGAAAGTTACCAATTTACAGCAAAGCCTGATAGAAGCTGAGATTTTAATTGGATGATAGCATTTTTTTAGCCTGAATTCCCCTCAGTACAGATATATTTCCCTTCAGTTATAAATGTGCACAGTTCCTAGTCAGCTTATGTTATACGATGATCATCAACAAAGCGCAGTGCCAGACTCTGCACGTTGCGGACATGGATCTCAGTGTCAGTTGTTTTTCGCACGACCAACTCTATCTGGCTCTTTCGTGTGTCAGCCACTCCAGCAATCTTTTTACATGTATTCTTGGTGTTTCTACTGTTAATTAACATTGTGTACAGAGAAGCTTTGTTGTCGTATATGAAAACTGCTTTAAATAGTTTTTTAATGTCTTTGTTTTGATCATGGTCCAAGGCTAGAAAGATTTATAAATAACAGCATCGGTTTGTGTTTCAGTAGCTACATTCAAAAACTCCGTGCTAGTCGTGTTAAGCGTGTCGTGTTAAGCTATAGTACGATCCGTGCTGAGGTAATTTTTAAATGTGCTCGTGTTGTCTGTGCTGTCGAGCACGATTTGTGCTGCCACGTAGTTGAGACAACATCTCCTAGAAAGAAAGCCTCACAACTGAAACGTCATACATTGTTACATCATCATAGTTCGACCATTGTTGACCGTATTTCTACCAATATTAAGCCCTAAATTTGGTCGACTTATGATGATGTAACAATGTATGACTTTTAAGTTGTGAGGCTTTCTTTCTATAGTCCATCCGGTCTTAGTTTGCGCGAAATATGATGGCCATTTCAATTGTTGGAGATTGTTACAACAAAAATTAAACAAGCCATAACAATTTACATATCCATCACATTTAGCGCAAACTAAGGCTGGATGGACTATAGGAGGTGTTGGTTGAGACCGATGAGGCAGAGTATTGTTACATCACCTACGATAGGGTATTGTTGATCATATTTCTATCAATAATAAGCATGAAATTGTCCCTACCGTAGGTGATGTAACAATGTATGACTTTTCCGTGAGCAGGCTTTCTCTCTAGGCGGTATTGTTTTGTCTGCCTGTAACAACAATGGAAATCAGCTAAATGAACAGGTCGTTAGCATCCAGTAAGTCGTGTCTTAATTATCGTGGTTACAATTTTCCCACCAGATGGAGATAGTGGGGAGAGGGGGGATTTTTAGACGTCGAATACTAAGGTCACTTTGCGCCTTTTACACAAGTTATATCTGTGCGCAGCCCGGGACAAACACAAACATCCATGCCCACGGCGGGATTCCAACCCACAGCCAGGCGGACTCGAGAACTAGAAAGCCTACGTCCTAGCCCTCTCGGCCACCTGGCCTGCTGGAGATAGTGGAGCTATTAGCGATAGGCACTTTACTTTCGACCCAATCCTCTCCGATTATCAAAAATAACTTTTCTGCTTTCCATAATCGATGTTCTTGAACAAATAGAGTACCTTCTACACTAATTAACCATGGGATGATGGCGCAATTAATTCGTCCAACTATAAAAAATTCAGGAAAACGGACGTAAAAAGCTCGTGCTCCGTGCTAGGCGTTTTGTAATACGGGACACGGTTCGTGCAGGAAGTGACATCAGATTTGAACAAATAGAGTTCCTTCTACACTAATTAATCATGGGATGATGGCGCAATTAATTCGTATAAATATAAAATATTCAGGGAAGCGGCGTTTTTCCGCCATTACAGCTTTTAATGAGAGAGATGAGGAATGCTACAATGAGTATGCGCTCCAATGTCGTGCTAGAGAACTAACACGAAAACGGACGTAAAAAGCTCGTGCTCCGTGCTAGGCGTTTTGCAATACGGGACACAGTTCGTGCAGGAAGTGACATCAGATTTTAGTAATACGACACGCTTAACACGACTAACACGGAGTGATTTGCGCGTACGTAGTCACGGGCACAGCTAGTTTAAAAAATATTTCATTTACAAACAATTCAGTTATGAGAAATGTAAACAAATATTAGTTGAAACACTAAAAATAGTTTACAACTATTTCAAAATGTGAATTTTTATATTAAAGTGAGCTTATCACCAGTGAATCTAACAATTCCTGTTTATTATCATCTGAAATTATTAACACATAAACATTTGGTACTTTAAAATAAAAAAACATATGAATTATTAGCATTTCTTTTTGCTTTCGTGTAGTTTACTACATTTTGTAGCATTTCTTTTTGCTTTTAATTGTTTATTTGTAAACTAGCTGACCCGGCGAACTTCGTGTCGCCTTACAGTCAATGAATATCGTGTCAACTTTTAGCTAAACTTAATTTAGGATATTATTAATATAATACAAGGTGATTCAGTCAATTTCTGACCATTTCAGTATTATGATTTATTGACCCATTAATGTTAACAAACTTAGCATTTCAGTATGATATTTTAGGCAGTTCGGAGTTTTTATTCCCGTGGAAAAGTCTTGATGATATGCTCAATGTGGCCACCACGAATGTTTTGAACTGCGCGCAGCTCCTTAAGGAACTTTCTTTGCACGGTTACAGGTGATTTTGTCTCGAAATACCATTCGACAACCTTGCATTTCTGCTCTGTTGATAAAGTGGGCGCCATTTTTCAACAATACGATTTTCATGCAGCGCCGTTGTAACAATACAAACTTCAACTATTTAAAAATTCGATATGGCGCTCATATTCTTTCAATTGTTCAACCTAATGCACATCATTCGACAGAAATGGTCAGAAATTGACTGAATCACCCGGTAAAATGAGTACAAAAAAATTATTAAATTCAATAGTTTATTAAATTAAATTAAATTAAATTATTAGGATAATATATATAAAGAAAATAAAAATTCAATAAAAGTAAAAAAATCAAATATTTCAATGCCGTGTCAGCAAGACATTTGCTTTATTGAAGTTATGTTTTTTGCTGCTTGGGTTGCACTCGGGTTGATTCTTTTCGGTGAAGCACCTTGTGATATACGACATTTATCGTTTTGTTATTAGGCGCAAGAACAAATAAAGCGGATGGTTTGCCGACACGTGAACATACCACGTACAATTGACCATGAGAAAAACATGCATTTTCTAGATTCAGACCACAAACACTCAATGATTGGCCTTGTGATTTGTTAATCGTCATGGTGAATGCAAGACGAATCGGAAATTGATCCCCACTACTGAATAGATTGATCCGCAACCGTAGCGACACCAACAAACACGTTAAGCAACTCAGCGGTCTTCTCGTTGCGTGCGCACAGTATATAGTGCAACACCAGTTAATTGTTAACAACCTTTCAACCTCCTTTTTCCCTCCCCCCCTTTTCCGTGAATTTTTCCGATATTTTAATAGTTATTCTGCTATTCGGGGCGGAGACGAATCCAACAAATCAGAGATCATTAAAATCGGATCAGCCGTTCTTGAGTTATAAATGGTGTTACTAACCCGACTTTTTTATGTATTTATTTATTTTAGGCATATAGGCAATAAAATAAGATATAGGCAGTATTTTTAATACAGGTATTCGGAAAAGACCGACAAAACAATGATCCTAAAAAGCAATAAAAATAATATGACCTAAAATGTACGAAGAAACGAAAGAACATGTTGCTAATCTTTGTATATAAAAATTTTGGTTCAGGGTGCGTTTGTAAATGTTGTAAAAACTTTTGAACCACTTTTCCGATTGAGCTCATATTCGCACCATATGTTTGTTATGTTCAGAGTAAGGTTTACGTGTCCCCAAGGGACGGGGTGGGGGTAAATATATCTTGGTTTATGTTTGTTTCTTTCCTCAAGAGATGGCGTAAATGAAACGCCATCAAAATTTCATCACACAAACAGAACGAGCAACGCCGAGCATATCATCTAGTTAATGCTATATACTATCGTTGCACAAAAATAACTGCCACGACGTAGTGGCCATACTAGAGTGGCTAAAATGAATAGTGTTGCAATCGCGTAACACCCCCAATGCTAGCAGCTGTCCTCTACGACGGAAGTAGATGGCCTTAGTAGAGCTTGTTAAGGTACTGAGCTATATTTACAACTTTAAAGTCAATGGCGAATCTCGAGCAATCGAAAATAAATTTGCATTATCTGTAATTAATCTTTCAATATTTTAAAATAGACAATATTTACATATTTTATAGAAAACTTAATTTCAAATACGAACAGAATTTCTTCTGATTCTCTTCATAAAAATTAATAACATGCGTTTTTTTGACGTAGAACCGTCGGCATGCCGCCGGGGAAAATTCAGACGCGGTTTTTCGTTCAAAAAGTGATGTACATATCTAATTCTATATCTTTGCATCATTATATCCTACAACTATGATCAATATCTCTTTGAAAAGAGGAAGATTTGGTCTTGAATAATAAACGAAATTTTTTACAAAATGGACCACTGAGTGCTAAGTTACAGCAAGTTAAATTTAAGTGAATTTTATTTGCGCGCCGTCGTAATAACGGAGTGGCGCTGTTGCAGCGCGAACTAGCAAGGTTTATAAGAGATGGCCAGTACACGATCCCACAATTCTTTGCGCCAGCGGCCATTTTGGTTCTAAACTATAATGCAGTCACGCAACAATCTAACAGTCTCTAATGAAATTAATGGTTCCAAACTAATTATAGTGCATATCTCTTAAATAAAAAAAAATCTAAAAGGAGAATTTTAAAAAAAATATTTGAACTCTAACTTAAAAGTTGATTTTTGCATGGAAACATGATATCACTGAATCAGTAATATTTATGTATCTGTCAGTCAGATTATACATTTTCTCAGAGAATTTTAATGAAAAATATGCATGCAAAACAATGTATGGAAGGAAGAGTTCTTCGACGAGAATCTCTGCAGATACAGGAAAATAAACGCATAAATTTTCACTTATAAACTCCACTAACTCTTCACTGTTTTACAAATTTTATTTTATTTATTTAATTTATTGAAAAATTGCTGTTTATTTTTTATTGCAAATTTTTCTCTTTGTTGTAAAATTTTCATTATATATAATTTATGCAAAATTTATGCTTATATGAAAATTTTTGTAATGTGAGATGAAAATATGACCCAAGACCTAATTGAAACTAGTTTTAAAAGTTCCTTTGTATTTAATTAAAAAGATTAAAACTAATCTGCAAGACTTTATTTTTCGACATTTCATAAAAACTTTTAATAATAATTTCAAAATTTTTTAAAATTTAAACAAATTAATTTAACAAAAAAAAAAAAAAAAAAAAAAAAAAAAAAAACTAGATCAAGAAAAATCACAATGACATTCTAATAAGATTTCAAAATGAATTAGAAATTTCTTAATACACCAATAAACTTTAAATTTTGGCTTAATAACAATTTTAACATTAATGGCCTAATAAGCCTGCTCGGTGGCCGAGAAGGTTAAGGCACGGGTTTTTACGCTCTCGATACCGGCGAGTCGCGGGTTCGAATCCCGCCGAAAACTTGTATGTATGTTTGTGTTTGTCTCGTTCATAATCGTTCTCTCATCATCATATAATAGAGCTGAAGCAACACCACCTATAGTCCCCGATTGCTAAGTTTGCACTAAGTTAACTGCGAAGATTAAATGAATAAAATGCGTTAAGATTGCCGCATCACCCTTTCTGCTAATGAGTGCGCATCCGCCTGCACAAATATAGATGGATCGTTGAAACAAATTAAACAATCGTTTTAAAGAAAAAAACCGAAATATTAATACTATTTTAATTATCCCATTCTTTTATCCATTGTTTAATCCATGCTTGATTATATTATTTTTATGTTACAAATGCAGCTGAATATACGAATATTTTTATCGATGTATTACTGTAGCAGACAAGCAATGGCTTCGAATTCGAAACGATCTTCCAGCCAAAGAAATGAGTTCAATATCGACAGCGACGAATCTCCAAAGAAATATTATAAGAAACATGAAAGGGGAAAACCAATTAATGTCGCCAAATTATTTTGAACGTGTATTCCAAAGTGAAAATGGAAAACGGTCGTCAGCTGAATGTATAAGAAAACGGCTTATCTTACGGGTGTGTCAGCACGCATCATAACAACAATCAAAAAGGAGTGGAACAACATTGAAGACAGCAATGCAAGTCTTCAGGATGTGAGCCTGAAATCACCGCAAAAAGCGTCCCAATCGAAAGGTTGCTCTGAGCAACTTTGATTGATTTGATCGGGAAGTCATCAGAAGAAAAGTGCACGCATTGATTCGGCAAGGCGTTGTTCCAACCGTAAACAAGGTATAAGTGTCATCTTGATTGCACTGATGTGCAAGGTTTTATCACGTGGTAGGGTGAAAATGATATATATTCTTCAATTCACGTATCTTGCAGATCATGACTGAGATCAACGAAGATCCGCTTCTGCCAATCGTCACCGAACACACTTTACGGCGTTTGATGAAGATTTTAGGATTTGAATATGAAAGTAGAAGCAGGCCTGTCATGCTCATTGAAAATGAGCGCATTTTCCAATGGCGCCATTCATATTTAACAAAAATCCGGGCTTTCCGACACCAAGGCAGAAGCATCTATTATTTGGACGAAATATGGGTAAACTGTGGGCATACTGTTTCACGTGTCTGTTCAAACAGTTGAACAAGCCTATAGGCAGAATTTGTCATGTGGACTGAAAGATCCTTCCGGAAAAGGCAAAAGATTGATTGTTACCCATGCAGGAAGTGACACAGGATTTATTGAGGGAGCCTTTCTGTGTTTCGATAGCAAAACCAACAATGCCGACTATCATGACGAAATGAATGGGAACACATTTGAGGATTGGTTTGTGAACCATTTGTTGCCACGATTGCAGCCAAACAGTATTATCGTTATGGATAACGCACCGTATCATTCCGTAAAAATGGAAAA
>JAHWFO010020753.1:2200-12791 GCA_023313115.1 Rhysida immarginata
ACTATCATTAATTACTCGTTATATTCACTCATGACACTTTGTTACGAGTTGTTTGATAGATTACATGCCATATTTTAGCATTGAAAGTTCCAATGGTACCATATGGTACTATACGGTACCATTAAAGCACATGCTATTTAACTATTTCCCACTATCATTATTTACTTGTTATATTCAAACATGACGCGTTGTTACAAGTTATTTGATATATTACATGCCATATCTTACCATTGAAAGTTCCAACGGTACTATATGGTAGTATTATTCACGTGCTAGTAAACCAATTATCACTATCATTATTTACGCGTTATATTCATTCATGGTACATCCTTACACGTACGCGTGCCACGAGACCAATATCTGCCCTCACTAGTTACGAGTTATTTTCGTTCATGAGACTTCGTGACGATTTATTTTATCTATTACATGCCATATTTGGTTAGAGGAAATTTTTAAGGGGGTACCGTAATGATACCATTAGAGCACGTGCTATTATTGCACGTACCTATTCCGGCTATCTCAGGTTCGTACTTGTTCGTACTCTGTCCCATATTAATGGATTGGTGAAAACAGAATGTAAAAAAGTTAATTCGTTTTCAAGCTATCGTAATAAATAATAAGCTCCCTACGAATAATAAAATTCTTATGATTTAGGGTCCGTTCTGCCTTTTCATTAATCGTCAATCACGTGCATCCTGCACGCGCACCATCTCATTAACGTTTAGAGCACGCGTAGAACCGAACCTATATGCTCATTACGCGTTCTCTCCAATGCAATTGTACCGATTTCGGCCATCTTCGAACTAAATATATCAATTGGCTAAACAGTATTTAATAACGTTATATTCGTTCATGGCTCGTCGTTACGATTGATTTGTTATGTTACTTACTATATCTTAACATGGAAAATTTCTGGAGAGGTATCATAATATTACAATTAGAGCGCGTGCCACTGTACCGATTTCGACCATCTTCGAACTCGTCCGTGCTATTTCCCATATCTAACGATTGGTGAAAACACATTTTTAAAATCTTTCATACTTTCCGAGAAAATCGAGTTACGGACAGACGGACGGACGGACGGTCGGACAAGGCCAAAGCATAAAGCACCTTTCGGTACTTAATAATGCGTACTCAAGTTCATTTAAAATTAGTTAACGGTCCGTTAAACCGATACATTAATTTATTTCAGAATCTCACTTCCAATTAATTGATTTTTCCAGTTGAAAGCTCTTTCTTTAATTTAGGATCGAATAAATGAAAAGGGTCTCGCCAGATACGAGTAAGCCAAGCGCGGCTCGCAGCGTGAGCTCTCTGCACGGCCGACGCTTGCCAATTGTCGGTTCGATGCTCGGTCGCTGGATGAACGCCTCGTCTTTCTATGGATTGGTTGTCCCACGCTACTCTGTCTTTTGCGTCCGATGTGGGAATGTCGTAACAGGGAACCAGGTTGGCGTCAGTCCTCTGCAATCTGGTCCGCAGGAACGATCGTCGTCGTCCTTTTTCAGCTCGGAGAACGGGCTTGAAGTTCTGCGCTCGCTTCTCCTTGAATCTGAGCACTACCGGACAACCGGATCAATATCGTGGGTCCTCAGCTTTACCTTCCTCGTCTCCTCTGGCTAGTTTGGGCTTGGGACGTCTTGAATGATGAAACGTAATTAGAAATAATACAGTTTCTATCACTCATCTGTTTCGCTAGAGTTGTGCTGTGGCAGACAGACGGCCTCGAAGAAACCTCTTGAACATGGGGATGGCTTCCGTCGGTAAAATTAGGAATCAGGGTCTTTTCCTGGGCAGCTGGGTCTGATACTTGGTCCTCGAGAGAAATGGTGTCCGATCTCACGTGTGTCTATAGGGTGGAAGAATTCAGGGCAACTGAATATTTTCAACATTATTCAGTTTATACCTAAGCTGTGACATATTTCTGTAGTCCTCCTGGGCGCGGCGCACGTCTTCGTCTGTCGAAACCTCTGCCAGTTTCTTTCGGTCGCTGCCGAATTTGGTTGACGGTTCCTCTGCCCTTGTGAACCAGTTCGTCTCCTAGTATCAGCCACCATTCGTTCTTCCTTCCGGCTGTTGTAGCTGGAGGAGATGGTATTTGCTCCAGCGAATACCCTGAAATTGATCCTATAGCAGGGTGCTCAAGCGCACATGCATAAAATGTTTTTTCGTGAAGCCTTTTATAGGCTTCTAGACTTTATTAAATGCCTCAGTTTCGAGGCTCATTTTTCCACCGTTTGGTCACCAGAAGTTTAATGGGAACATGAAATGATGAACATAATTATTATATGCTGAAAAACATATATTGGTTTCGCTCTGTTTGTGTGTCTGTCTGTCTGTCTGTCTGTCCGTCCGTCCGTCCGTCCGTCCGTCCGTCTGTATGTCCGACGATTTCTCGAGAATGCTTTAACTTTTTAAGTTCTTTTTTCGCTGTTCGATAGAGACCCTTCCTGAGCTCACCTGATTAGTTTGTCGTCGAAATCGGTCTAACAGTCACGTGACTATTGAGACCTAAACCCCCCCATTAAATTTTTTTATTGGCAATATAAGGCATGTAATATGTCATTCGAACAGAAATGACGAGCACAAGACGAATATGACATTCTTTTCGATTTCGAAATGCTACGTCCGAGAAAATGACCTCCAAAAAGTACTTCAATGACTCCTTATTACGAGCTTTAGCTAAAGCTATATATAAGAATACAAGCATGATCAGTACCTTTATGTGCCTGGCCAGCCATCGTTTGCACGAAACCGTGAAAATGGAAGAACTTAACAGCGATATATCAACTTTTGATGAGCTCTCGTGGACCCCTTCAAGCACGTGCACTAATGTTAATAATATGAACTTAGGGCATGTAATATATCAATCGAATCCTACCGACGAGTCATAAGTGAATACAGTGTTACTTTTTGTTTATCATTTAAGCATTGTTGATGGCAGCCTGGAGCACGTGCCCGTTATGAAGCTTTCTTGATGCACGTGCTCGTTTCATTTTAAAATTCAGTGCTGTTAGGCCTATTGTTAAATGTGTTAATTAATGTTAGGGCGATGGTTAAAAATGGCTAAATAACGTTAGGCCTATAGTTAAAATGACTAAATAATGTTAGGCCTGTTGTTAAAAATGGCTAATTAATCTTAGGCCTATTGTTAAAAATGGCTGATTAATGTTAGGCCTATTGTTAAAAATGGCTAATTAAAGTTAGGCCTATTGTAAAAAATGGCTAATTTATGTTAGGCCTAGAGTTAAAATGACTAAATAATGTTAGGCCTATTGTGAAAATTAGCTAATTAATGTTAGGCCTATTGTTAAAAATGGCTAATTATTATTAGGCTTATTGTTAAAATGGCTAATTGAAGTTAGGCCTATATTTTAAAATGACATGAATGCATATATTACAGTAATATTAAACAACGAGTTTTTATATTCTTGTTTTCAGCATATTTGAAAATCGTTTTACGAGTTATATTCTTGTTATTATGGTCCCCTCCGATGACCTCAAAAAGGTGTTTAGATGTAGCATAACGCCTTTTGAAAACAAAGTACCTAGCCGATACCATTCTAATGTGGTACCGTAGATGTGACGATCCTTTTTTAAAAGCTTATATTTAACTTGCAATGTTACTTTGTTTAGGTCAATTCTTGTAATCAATATTAAACCAACTTCCCGACAAGCTAGGGAGCTGAAACTTGACACACATACTCAGGATCGATGACAATGTACACTTGAGTTAGCAAAATTCATGGGATAGCAAGCACATTGATTGATGGGCATGGCTCACGAATTCACAGGGGTAAGAGCTTGGATAAGATTCTGGGAATGGACCATTAGACGTTGTGGGAAGAGCTTGGATAAGTGATTAATCAGAAATGGCAAGTCGTGGCGAGTTGACGTCTTTTGAACGGGTATGATAGTAGGTGCCCGACGCATGGGATGTTCCATTTCGGCAGTGGTGCAGGAATTTGGCTTTCCCCGCTCAACTGTCTCCAGGGTGTATCGAGAATGGCCGGATGAAGGCATCACAGTCCACAACAGGCACCATACCGGGCGTCCAGCTGCCCTGAATGATCGTGACTGGCGACACCTGGGACGAATGATTCAGAAAGACAGGAGCGCAACAGTGCAGCAAATCACAGACCAGTTCAATACTGGCAGCACTAGAAACGTCTCTCGGTGGACAATCCGTCGGAATCTGCATGCCCTCGGGTTTGGCAGCCGTCACCCTACACGGGTGCCAATGCTTACCCAGCGTCATCGGACACTCCGGCGTGCATTTGCCACCAACCATCTTGGCTGGACTCTGCAACAGTGGCGTAACGTCATATGGTCAGATGAGTCACGATATCAACTGTACCACGTAGATGGGAGGCACCGTGTGTGGCGCAGACCTCACGAAACGATGGATCCCGCATGCCAACTGGTGGTGGTGCAGGGTGGTGGGGCGTCAGTGATGGTCTGGGGTGCATTTTCCTGGCTTGGAATGGGCCCTCTGGTTATCCTGGACCAAACGTTGAATGGTCCACGGTATCGTCAACTCATCGGAGACCATCTGCACCCGTTTTTGAGATTTCAACACCCTGACGACGTAGCAGTCTTTCAAGATGACAATGCTCCACCACATCGCTCCAATGTCGTCCGCGAATGGTTCGAGGAGCATGCAGGAGAGATCCAACGACTGAGCTGGCCAGCCCGGAGCCCTGACATGAATCCTATCGAGCATATCTGGGATGCTGTTGAAGTCAGGCTCCGGGCACTGGATCATCCACTCACGAACGGGCAGCAACTATCTGCGGCTCTGCAGACTATCTGGTGTCAACTGCCTCCAAAGTGTACCAGGGACTTGCAGACTCACTACCACGCTGTATTGCTGCACTCCACAGGGCCAGAGGTGGCCCGACCAGATATTAAGTAACTATCCTATGAGAAAAAAGAATCGGTTTGTTAAAGAAAAAAATGTTCAAATCGGTTTACTGGTTCGTGTTCTAATGGTTTGAAAACATTATAAAAGCTTGGTTTGAAAAACCCTTTTTGTCTTATCTTGTTCCAAGCAGATGACGGTGTGGAAATAAGCCCCCTCGCTCTGTCTGTTCCAGCCGTGCAGAGTTCTTTATTCAAAAACATAATAGGTATTGCTAGATCTGATTTCAATGGATCACCGGTGGAGTCATCCATTAGGAATCGCACAAACTGGTAAGAAATCCTCATCAGACTGTAGTGTTGGGAAAAACGATTTCAGATGGATTGTCCAAACGAGCACTCGAAGAATATATGTTGAATTGTCTCTACTACGCCACAATAGAGGCAGCCAGCAGTTCTGACTATCTTCCATAGATTAAGACGCTGGAGGGAGTTAAATCCGTGGTACAGCAATCGCCATTGACAGGAGAATACATTTCTATCAGGGGCAACAGTTTTCATTGCCTTTAAAATGGCTGACCACGGATAATCCGGGCGTAAGCGGAAGGCTCAGTGGTCTTGCCCTGGTCAGATTGCTTTTGTTTTTGATAACCCCAGTGTGTCAGATGTATCTGTCGTAACGCTGGTAAAAAAAAAGTCACTAAACCCAGTCGCAGTTGATGATAAATAACTGGATGCCTCAAAACTAGTTGTCACTGGCAAAAAGGGAGGTAGTGACACAAAATGCTCGTAGATATCAGGTCGTTGCATATCAAATGTCGGAATGCAGAGGTGCCCTCTAGAAAGGACACCTTCACACGTGCTATTCGATATAACCCCCATTACAATCCAAACATTGTTGCCAACGATTTGGCAGCTTCTCGAGCCCTCTCTGATAGAATCTATGGTCACGGGAATGTGTTCTTGACGTCTGCTTGGGTTTTAGGAATGTTTTCCTCCGGAGAAAATTGTCGAGGCTCTGGAAAAGATGGCAGTCAGTAGGAAGCACCTAGTAGCCCAGTGCGGACGCGCGTTGTCATGCAGCAGAAGGATGTCTTTGCGATGCACAAGTGCAGGTTGTTGCTGACACAGTTTTGTGTGTATACGATGCAGTTCACGACAGTAGGTCGCAGCGGTGATCGTCTCCCCTTGCTGCAGGAAGCTGTAATGCACCACACAACGGATGTTCCACCAAACTGTAAGCGTGATCTTCCTGGGGTGCAACGGGGGTTTAGGGAACTGTCGCGGGGGTTCATCAGCATCCAGCCACTGTGCTGATCGTTCCCTATTGTCGTATAGAAGCCACTTCTCGTCGCAGGTGACAATGCGATCAAAAATCCCCGCTTCTTCATGGCGCAAAAGCAATTCCGTACGCACCTCCAAACGACGCTCTTTTTGTTTTCCGCAAGTTCATATTGGACCCATTTGTCCTGCTTTTTCAACTTGCCGATGGTCCTAAGGTGTCTACTGACAGTCGACGCTGATACAGCATGATCCCCTGCAAGGTCTCGAACAGTTTTGGAAACTCTTCCTGTCGGTCTGTCGCTTGGCTCATTTGCCAGATCCGTCAGTCCCGCCCGGAATTTTCGGAACCAACGTTGGACAGTACGTTCGTTTATGGTGCCTACACCGAATACCTTATTGATGTTTCGAGAGGTGTTGGATGCAGTGTGATTCAATCTGAACTCCTAAGGCATTATCACACGTAATTCGTATGAAGTCATGAATATCTTCGCTTGGGTTGAACCGTTATTAAATATCATCGCAGACATGCAAATTTTAGGCAGCTGGTCCCTGATAGGTTTATCTCTAAAAATGTACCACTTTCTTATGGGTACTTGCTACTAAACGTGAAAACCGTGCTGAAGCGCAGAACCCACCTCGAAATCTGACATTTGATATGCAACCACCTGATATATAAATACAAATTTCGCCCAAACTGGTGGGGGGAGAAGAAAAACTCGTATCATTGCAGCAAGCCTAACCCATGATGAAAATAAAATCAGCTCTCAATGGATGTCTAGAGGCAGAAACCCCTCACACACAGTTGACGATTGCACTCTGTACCTTCAAGATGTTTTACGATGAAGGTAAGGTGACTAGGCACTTAGCTGTTAACAGTGATGTAGGTTTTCACAAATCGCACTTTAACAAGCATCGATGTAGAATAACAAAAATTCTTGCTAAGGCGAGTAATACATTTTTCTACTACTTGTTGCCAGTGCATATAGTCCAAGTACGGTAGAAAACAAAATATGTAACCAAGAATTGTGATCTGACCACATCATGTTATTGGTAATAACTGATAATTGTCGACCGTCCATTTCCCAATCGCCATTCCCTTAGACTTGACGAGGTTGATGGTACTCCCCGTCGAAGTGCTGAAGAGGTCGAAGGTTTTTTTATAGATACTCAGGGAATATGAGTCCGAAGCAAACAACACAATGTCGTCTGCGTATGCTAAGCTGGTAACTCGTATCCCCAAACCTCCGGGTGGCGATTCAAGAACTGAAGTAATGACTCCAAATAGAAGATGTACTGGAGAAGTGATAGTGGACATCCCTGCCTGATACCTTTTAAAAGTTCAAAGGTAGACGAGGTGGAGCCATTAACCCTCACATATAATGTGGCCGATGGATACAGTGCAGAAATAATCTAGCAAATAACCGAAGATGAAATTGGTGAAGCACATGGAACAAAAATTCGTGATTCACCTTGTCAAACGCTTTTTCCTGGTCGAGACTTAACACTGCAAGAGTTTGTTGTCGAACTTGCGCTTCTTCCATTACACACCGGATAGTTACACTATATGATCAAAAATATCCGGACACCCCTCACAGATCATCGATTGGCCCAATGTCACATGATAATGACTTGCACATCATTTAAATAGCTTCCCACACCTTCAGACACAACTCTGCTTGGACATTGGCAAGAATGGGTCGTTCGGCAGAGCTCAGTGAGTTCCAACGTGGAACCATCGTTGGATGTCACCTATGCGGCAAGTCCGTGCGTGACATTTCCAGCCTTCTTCAGATACCCAAGTCAACAGTAGGCGATGTCATTATGAAATGGAAGACCCGGGGATCAACAACAGTTCAACAACGAACCGATAGACCCAAGAAACTAACGGACAGAGACCGTCGAGTGCTTCGTCCTGTCACCCGCAGCAACCGGAAGTCCTTGGCGAAAAAAATTGCCACAGAGTTTCGAAACGCCTCTGCAAATGATGCCAGTGCCATGACAATTCGTCGGGAACTGCACACGATGGGATTCCATGGCCGTGCTGCTGCCCACAAGCCCCATATCAGCAGGGTCAACGCCAAGCGACGTCTGGAGTGGTGCAAATCCCACAAAAACTGGACAATGGACCAATGGAAACGTGTAATGTGGACAGACGAATCTCGCTACACACTCTGGCAATCCGATGGACGAGTTTGGGTTTGGCGCATACCTGGAGAACGCTTCTTACCTGAGTGCACAGAGCCCACAGTCAAGTTCGGAGGAGGAGGAGTCATGGTGTGGGGCTCATTTTCATGGTACGGACTGGGCCAGCTCGTTCCTGTGCAAGGAATCATGAACTCCGACCGTTATCTGAATGTTTTGGACAACTGTGCACTTCCAACGTTGTGGCAATTTTTCGGAAACGGGCCATTTCTCTACCAACACGACAATGCTCCGTGCCACAAAGCGAGGCGTGTACAGCAGTGGTTTGCGGACTCAGGGGTCGAAGAAATGGGTTGGCCGGCACAAAGTCCCGACCTCAATCCTATAGAGAGTCTGTGGGATGAATTGGAAAGACGCTTGCGGGCCAGATCACATCGGCCAACTTCTGTACCTGAACTGATTCTCGCTCTTCGGGAGGAATGGAGGAACATTCCGGAAAGTACCTACCAACATTTGGTGGAAAGTCTTCCCCGAAGGGTGGAAGCTGTGATTCGGGCAAAGGGATGTGCAACGCCCTATTGATTTCCATGAAATCGTGGCTAGAGCGCAAACGTGCATGTGTCCGGATATTTGCGATCATATAGTGTATAAGATTGTCTGTCATCCTGCGTGTTGGTATGGAGCAGGATTGACCCGGATCAAAAACTCGTCGGCGATGAGCTTAAGCCGTAGCTGGAATACCCCAGTGAAGATTTTATAGTCCGTATTGAGCAATGTTATCGGTCTCCACGAGTCACGAGTTTTGGATCCGGATATTTAAGGAGTAAGTTGATTTTCCCGGTGTGATGTTAGAGGGATCTTGATTAACGGAGTTAAAAGCTCGCACCAGGAAAGATCCAAGAAGTTTCCACCACGAACTAAAGAAAGAATATGGGATGCCGTCTAGGCCCAGACTGGACTGATGACGGCCATCTCCTGAAAGAAACTTCTTGACCTCATCTTCGGTGAAGGGACGCGTGATAAACAAATCGGTTTCCACAGAAAAAGGTCTTAATGCCTCAATCCAATGCTTCGTGGTATCTGACGGAATGATTGGATGGCTAAAAAAATGAGGAAAAGTGAGAGTGAAAGGCTGATAAGATGTCGGCATCAGATTCCACTTCCTCACCTTCCACCATTAAACGATGACAGCGTTTGTTGCTAGCCCGACGCCTCTCCTCAGCAAAGGCGGCCGATAACATGTGCCTGATGTCAGCTGCCCAGGTAAGTTTGGCCCTCAGTGCTGCGTCGGCAGCTTTCCGGATCATTAGAGCGTTTATTTCACTCTTCACCTGACGAATTTTAGTCTGAAACTCCTCCTTTGGGGTGGACCAACGGAGGAGTCGCAATATTTCTTGATCTTAGTTTTTAAGTTCGTCGCAAGCATCTCCCGCTGTTGATGGCTTCTTTTTCCCAGCAGATGATGACACTGAAGCTGATGTAGGCGTACAGACGATTCTCAAAGGCTGCGAAGTCGATGTATGCGTTGGCGGAGGAAGGGCTGGAAAATCGTCCTTTGGAAACACCACTGAAACGTCTACATCATCTTCTGCAGAGCTCACCTCCTCAACCATCGAGATGTCACTTGATGGCAGGGGAAAGGGAGCGCCATCTCGAGTCTTCAGGGGGGGAAGTAAGTGGTTTCTCCTCCCTAGGCTCCAAGGGTAGTGGCGGTGGAGGCGGCGGCATCTCCTCCCTCGGTTCCGAAGGAAGAGGTGGCGGAGATGGCGTCACACGCTGTCTTCGAGGTGGAGAAAGCGACATAGCTCTGCGTGGCACTGATGTTTAGCCGGCGATGTCATCTTTGGTGGTTGCTGGGATCACATTCCTCTAGGCGGTGATAATAGAGTTGCTATTGATGCAAAGGTTCTCTCCGGGCACTGATGAAATTTATTTATAATGCGACTACATGAATCGAATTTTTTAAGGAGAGGACAGTCTTTCCTGACGTGAGATATCTTTTTGCA
Source organism: Rhysida immarginata (assembly GCA_023313115.1). Taxonomy (NCBI): domain Eukaryota; kingdom Metazoa; phylum Arthropoda; class Chilopoda; order Scolopendromorpha; family Scolopendridae; genus Rhysida; species Rhysida immarginata. The sequence continues at coordinate 12,493 of JAHWFO010020753.1, forward strand.
GTAGGGTAAGGTGGGGTATTTGGGTCAGTTCGCAGATAATGAGCAAATAAAAAAAGTCTTTAGATAAGCAATTCCAAAAAAATTAATTTCATATCACCCCCTCTGACCCAGGGTAATATGGGTCACTTAAATAATTGGAATTATTATTTCATAAAACAAGTCAAACACTGAAATTGAACTTTTTTATTCATTTATAGACATTTTCCACAAGTAAAGCTACATTTTCCTGTCATCCCCACACGCACTTCGTGATACGAGGCTCGTCCAGAAAGTAAGTTCCGTTCGGTAATAAAAACAAA
>JAHWFO010020755.1:0-12764 GCA_023313115.1 Rhysida immarginata
ATCTTTACACACAGCAAATTTTATAAAACAAATAAATGATTTATTTGGTTGTTGCAATTCTTCAGATTTGCATGATAAAATTAAATTAAGACGACCCATCCAAAATAACAGCAATCATGTCGAAATCATGCAAAAAGGAGTAGAACTGTTTAAAAAATTACAAGTAATTGGAGCCAAGAATAATACTGTGCCCTCCATTTCTGGCTGGGTTGTAACATTAAATGGCCTCATCCACCTATGAAAAATTTTACAGACAACTCACAAATTAAAGTTCTTTTTTACTAGACGATGCAATCAAGATCCACTTGAGAATACCTTTTCCATGATTAGACAGAAAGGTGGATTCTGTGATAATCCAAATCCAATGCAATTCAACCAATCACTTAAGGAAGTAATGGTCTCTTCACTTTTAAAAATTAGTGAAAATTCTAACTGTCAAAATGATATTAATAATTTTCTACTTAATCTGGCTGAAATTAATAAGAAAATGGATGCAATTCCCCATTTGGATTCTAATATACCAGTAATAAATGAAAATTTTTCTAAAGTAACTTGTGATTGGGATTGCAAATTGAAATTAAATTGTACACAGAAAAATGCAGTTATATATGTCGGGGGATACATTTGGAAAAAAATTTCTGAAACTCACCTCTGTGAAAATTGCAATCAAAATTTTTTAAATCCAGATAAGCAATTTTGTAATGATAATCAACTGTTATTACTATCGAAAAATCTTTACCTGATGCTTGGTAGGCTTATCTCCAGTTATAATATCATTTATTATTTCAATCAACTGTTATTGTTTTGGAAAGACTTCAATGCAGAATCTGGGGAAATAAATTTGTTAAAAATTCCATCAGATAATTTTGTAAAATTGTTAAATAATTGTGAAAATTTAACCTCTCAAGTAATAATGAACATTTTACACCTTGACAATATAAATGAAAGACTTGTGGAATATTACTTAAATTATTTTTCTCTGGAATGGTTCACAGGATGCAAGCCAATCTTGAAAAAAGCATTGCAGTTGTTTGCCAGAATTAAAATTGTTTCTGTGGTTAAACAACTGAATCTGGAATTACTTGAAAATAAAAAATTAAAAAAGTGTAAAAAATTGTTCAAAATTTCACACTTGTGATTTGCAATTACCAATATCGATAATAAGTGTATTAAATATAATTTTAAAAAATGACTGCAAAAGTAAAAGTGAAATACAAACTAACTGATACATATATATAAATCTTATTTACATTTTACTTTAAATTATTAAAAATAAAAAAAAATTAATAGATATTGTAAAACAATTATTATTACATTGAATAAATTAGCTTTAAGTTTTTTTATTAATTTTTATACAAAAAAAGATTCTTATTATTATTGTAATATTATATAAAAAAGCAATTGTTCAATATTTTAATACAAAATCAACAAGATAATTAAATTATTTAATTGTTTTTTTTTGTTACAAAAAATTCCGATTGCTCAACTGATTTTGTAAATATTGTTATATACTTACTATAATAAAAATACTGTTAATATTTTCTTTTTTTTTAATTTTTTAATTTTACCTGAAAGTCTCATAAATGTGTTACTAGGTTTTTATATATATAAAAAATAAAAAATGGTGCTGCAATATTATACAATAATAATTCAATAATAATTTATCTTAATATACACCAGGAAAGTGTATACACTTATTAAAGGAAAGTGTAAAAAATCCCTTAAAAATTTTTATGTAAAAATAATATAATTACAACAGAGATTTCTACTCTGTATATTTACTTTCATCCGTTCTTGCTAGAGTAATATTCCTGTAGTAATATTTTAATTTTATCTGAAACTTCCATAGATTTTTCTTTAAAATATTTTTTACTGACTGCTTATAAAATAGCATCTTCCATAGCAGACTTGTTAAGTGAATGCTCTGGCAAAAAGAGAGTTCCTTCCACTTTTCCATAACGTAACGGGAACGGGAAATGCTCTGGGCCTAAGAAATGGATGTCAGACAGTCACGATACTTCAGTATTTTATCAATGAAATTTAAAAGAAATGTGAATGAAATATTAAGTCAAGATTGATTAAAATACATGGCACAGGTTTAAAATACATTCTACTTACCAAGTTTTTTACTTTTATTTCGTTTTTTGCATTTAATTTTGAAACTCAAATACACACATTGTCTAGTAATTCCCCTCTTTTTCACTTGAGGGCGCGATCGTCAAAGCGCAACCAATCATCCCATTTTAAAAAAGGCTTATGTCGCATCTGTCTACTCGGTAATCTGTGGTTGTACGAGAGAAGGTGAGCATAAGCTTCCCTCGTGAGATGTTTCAGGAAAGCGTATAAGATTCCATCCGGGCCTGGCGCAGAATCTCTGGAGCAACGAAGAGCATAATGCAGTTCCCGTAAAGAAAACGGGAAATTATATTTTTCGAGGTTTCGAGATTTAAAATTTATAGCATGCGATTCTTCGATACGTTTTTGTCTTTGGAAGTAGGCTGAGTAATGTTTTATTTGTGAAACCTCAGCAAATGCCCTTCCGAGGATATTAGCTACCTCTTTTGGGTCAAAGTATGTATGGCCATTTTCAATGAGAGAAGGGAGTTTATCCGGGAGTCTTTTCCTATTTATTTTTCTAATCATGTTCCATACAGTTTGAAGGGGAGTGTTTTTATTAATGGAGGAGATATAATCCCTCCAACAGAGTTTCTTATTATTGGAAATGATTAGTTTACAACTGGCCCTTTTTTTCTTGTAAGTAATAAGATTTTCGAGAGTGGGTTGTGCGGAAAAAATGCGGAGAGCTCTCTTACATTCTCGAACCGCTAGGGCACATTCTTCATTCCACCATGGCACTGGAATTTTCGTGGAAGAGGATCTACACTTAGGGATGGATTGTTCTGCCGCATGGAGGATGCGGGAAGTGAAATCCTCTATAGCCTCATCTACAGATGGAAAGGGTGTTTTATTCTCAAACTGTAGATGGGAATGGAAGACCTGCCAGTCTGCTTTATCCAATTTCCAACGTGGTAGAAGAACTCAGGGAAATACTGATCGGGAAATGATCACTACCATGGGTGAAGCCCCATTTGGTCGCCTCCCATTTCGTCGCTTGCATCCTCTAAGACTTTCTATTAACTAACTGTATTTAAATAAATACTAATAAAGCCAAAAATTATTAATTAATAATATTTAAAATAAAAATCATATAATATCAAAATATCATATTTATTCCTCATTTTCATTGAGAATAAATATGGCGTTTTTAATATAAAAAATTCATAAAGTTATCAATATGGTTAATTTAATTTAAGAAGTAAATTAAAACCATTTCCAAGTTCTAGATTTGACCTACTTCCAAATTTGACCTTTTGGCTGAATTTTTTCAGCAATTTCCAAGTAAACGGATAAAATCAAGAAAGCTTGGCTATAAATAAAACGGATAAGCAGTTACTGTTAAATTCGGACAGGGGGCCCATTGGTGAATCTAGTTTGATCCAATGGGTGGCCCAGTTACCAAAACGGTGATCACGTTTTCAAGGGTTTTTTTCGGATCGTCCGAAACTTTATAACTGATACAGGTCATTAAAAACATGCAAGAAACGGAAGAAAATGAGCTTTTGCTTTTGGGTGCTGGAGGTAATCCTCCTAGACCTTCAGCAAAATATATGCGACTGAACCTTAAAATCCAAACTCTAACAAACACCTTCTTGCAAAGCCCACAGAATTCTGAAGACTTGAAAATGTTCATGGATGCTGTCGGTTATGCCATGAAACTGGCCAAGCCTAATTTATGGTTTTCATTGATTGTAAAATGGATGTAAATGAAATAAATACACCTTTTTTAAAAGTCAATATTGTAACATGATAAAATAATTTGACAGTTGTAGAATTATGGAAACATTTCCAGTTTCTTTCCTTTGTACTGTATTCAATTGTATGGTGCAATTAGTTACTTTACTTCTAATAATAAGGCATCAACATGTAATTAAGTAACACATGCAGAAAAATACATTTTATTACCGTGTCTCATCAAGGCCCTATGGGCTGAATAAAGAACAGGCGATCAAATGGGAGGCGTTCAAATGGCAGGACGACCAAATGGGGCTTAACCCTACCATGTAAATCTGAGAATACGCTCCAGGATAAGTTAGCTGTGCAAGATGAAGAGGATATAGATAGATCGATGCATGACAGAGAGCCGTTGGCTGAGTGGAGGAATGTTGGAAAGCCATCGTTTAACAAATTGATGTTAAAAGCATTCAAAACTTTCTCTATCATATATCCTCTTTCAGAGAGCTTTATAGACCCCCAAATGGGATTATGGGCGTTAAAATCCCCAGAATAAGGAAAGGGATTGGAAGTTCACACAGCAAGGATGATAAAGAATTTTCATCGGTATATTGATCCGGAGGTAGATACAGTGAACAAACAGTTAGAGGTGAGAGATCTTTGAATACGACTCTAACTGCTACTGCCTCAAGCTTAGATTTTAAATTAATAGTAGTAAAAGGCAAAGATCTTTGAACTAAGATGGCAACACCACCACAGGCTTTATTTCCCGATGTATAATCCTTCCTTATAAAATTAAACCCTTTTAGGGTAGGAGACTAGGATGGCAAGAGGAACGTTTCTTGCAAAGCCAATAAGGAGAAGGAGAACTTATTGACTAAGAGCTTGAGGTCTTCTAAGCGACAAAAGAATCCATTAAGGTTCCATTGTAACAGTGCCATGATGAAGGTTTTAAGATTTAAGTTTAAACTCCCGAGATAACTCCATCTCCTCAATAGGAGACACCTGTAAGTTTAAAGGGTGTTCTGGCCCTCCCCCCAGAACTGGAGAATTTGGTGTAGTCTCTACTACACGTTTTTTGGAGGGGTCAGAGGAAGGTGACATCTCTGACGAGCGTTTCTTCCCATCTTCTCTCTCCGAAGTTTTTGGAGGAGTTCCTGATTGTATGATGGAATTGGAGGTCCGACTAACAATAGCAGATGCTTCTGTAGGGATGGAAGTTCCACAGGAAAAATCTGCAATACGTAAATCTGTCATGGTTACCAACTGTCGTAACAGAAGGACGACTCTTAACTACAGAAGCGTAATTTCGGACTTCATTCCGTTCGACCTGCCTACGTGCTTCTGGAAAAGACAAACCCCCAAGGACACGAACCTCTTGGATTTTCTTTTCCTTCCGCCAAATTGGATAGTCTCTTGAAAGGGCAGAATGGGCTCCCTTGCAATTACAACACCGGAACTCGTTTAAACAATCTTCCATCTCATGTCCGGGCAGGCCGCACTTGCAACAAACTGCATTAAAATGACAGTTTGTTCTCGTGTGGCCGTACTTTTGACATTGGAAGCATCGCAACAGGTTGGGGATAAAGGGTCTCACGTGACAGTGGATATAGCCGATATAGATGGTATCAGGCAAAACTGATCCCTCAAAGGTAACAATGAAGGAATGCGTAGGATGAGGAACACCATTCCTCCTTGGAGCGATCCGGCGAATGTCAACAACAGATTGATCATCCAATTCGGCAATGATTTCCTCGTCCCCCATTTCTTCCAGGTCCTGGCACGTGAAAACACCTTTCTTTTAATTTAAGGTTGCGTGGCATTTAATCATTGTACTGCGTTGAGCAATAAAATAGACGCAAATTCGGAAAGAATTAAATGAATTTCTGATGTTTATTAATAATTTTAGCTAGACTTTAGTTCGATGTCATAACTAAAGCTCCTTGGAATATTGCAAGATTTTATAGTTAACTAGAAGAGGTACCCGGCGTTGCCCGGGATTATTATTAACTTGGGATGTAAACAGAACAATCTCAAAAATTAAAATAAATTTTGCAATATCTTAAAAATAAACACATGAAAATGCTTAGAATTAATACAGTAAAAATTCTTAATGAAAATTCGAAAAAATCTTTTTAAAGGCTCAAAATAGATGGACTGCTCCAATAATTTCTTACTCAGATAATCTTACTTCAGATCTACACTTGATGTTGTTGCAATTTCCACTCTTCTGTCGCTGTGTTGAAGCAAAATTTGGCCTTTCATCACTTTGGTCTAGCGGTCGCCAATTCTTCTATTTACTTGCTTCCCATTTGCTCAATACAGCACGGAGCTAAAGGTTTGCTTTCTCTGTCGTCTTTCCACTCTTTCTCAATAGTCTGCTAACTCTTCATTATCTCCAGCTACTGATCATTTTTAAAGATTTTCAAGAAATTGTTAAGTACTAAGAACTCTCTTTTCTAAGAAAAACCTGAATAACAGGAATTCTATGCATTGTTACAAATTGAAACTTATCCATATTGCATCATCATTTTATGTTCATTGTTATAATTCTTGGAAAGGATTGCTTTATTATTGCATCATCATTTTGAGCTCATTGTTATTGGTGAATTGCGTGTTGAAACCATTGTTGATACCTATTGTTGCACAAACTTTTATTTGCATTGTTGGTCATGAGATATATATTGTTGGTCCGTGCAGAGTGTTTGTGAATTGCGTGTTGATACCATTGTTGCAAAAACTTTGTCTTGCATTGTTGGTCATGCGATATTTCTCATTAATATGCCCTGCCATAACCATGAATATCGATTTTTTATCAATAATTATTATTTTTTCGAAATCTGAAGTAGACAGTGACCTTCCTCATGCTTTGAAGGTCATGTATGCGAAATTTCATCAAGATCGGAATAAAACTGTAGATTTGTATAAAAAACGTACACACAGACCCACAGACCCACCCACAGACAAACATCCTTCTTTATATATATAGATAGATAACAACGTCAACTTGAGTACCAGTCACAAATTTAATAATTGAACAAAGCCAGGATCCGACTCTTCATTAATCGTTGATGACTCAAAACTCGTGATTGGTGGGATAACAATGGATGGGTGGGTGAATAATGGATTCACAATGGAGGTTTCGGACCATTGTATTCTAGACCATGCTTGAAATTAAAAACTAATGATAATGTTATATAAACAATTGTCAACGGAACAATGTGTAAAACCGTCATTGTAAACGCAATATAAAACCATTCGTTTTGGTTGTTCTTCCGATATTGTAAATAAAAATCAGGACTAACTCTCAGCCTGGACCTACGGCTTCAACATGGGGCATTTGTAGGGCCTCGAGGGGCTGTTCCCAGTGCGCTCATGCATTAATAATTCTTTTTTTCCTGTTACCTATTCTTCTGGCCGTCCACCTATAATTTCTGCTATTGTTTTATTACTTGGAAATGTTGCTTTATTGGAAATTGAATAGGCCTATGCGTATTCATTAAATCATTTTCTGGCTTGCTAGTTTTTACAATAATAACAGTTAACCATAAAAGACAACAAAAACTTGTATCTAAAATGGCACGATGGCACGAGGTATTTATAGATAAACGGTATATCGGTCATTCTCGAAAAAAGATTTGTACCTGAATAAAAGAACACTTTGCAAGTATTAGAAACGGGAACTTTAACAACTCTAGTTTCGCCACAAAAATAATTTCGTTGAAAAGTTTTCATACAGAAATTAACCCGAAGACGTTGAATCTACTAGAATCATTAAAAATCACGTGAAACCAATCATCGAGCTCCTCAACATAGACACGGGACCTATGGATGTGCCTGATTGGACAGTATTCTATAATTACCTACAGTAATGTCATCTGGTTTCTTTGTCTTTGGCTGGACCCTTCTTTTGACTGTACACAAGTTTCTTTTATATAATGAATTTTATTTTATTTTGTATTTTCTATAATACGCTGAAAATGATTTAGTCATCGAAATGTATATTCCTGATTATACCATATTAAACCTTATGTGGAAAAATTTTTTTTTGTATATTCTCATCCACAGTTTCAGGTGAATCTCATGTATAACACTGTTTTCATTAAAGTTTTCCTTGACAAATAAAATTAGTTTCAGACCCCTCGCTCCGCACCCACCACCGAGCCCAATAAGGGGATGATGCACATTAGCAGAAGGGATACGGGGGAATATAGCCGCAACTTAAAGCCGGACCCCGAAGAGGCCTGACCAGCCGATTAGTCTGAACGGGTTAGTTTCAGGTTCCCTACTTTTAGAGAAGCAAGGGCCAATTGCGAACACCGGTGTAGTGTTTTATATTGATGATGTAACAATGTATGACGTTTACGTTATCAGGCCTTATGTCTAGGTGGTATTGGCTGTACGGAGGATGTATGAGGACTTTCAATCGAAATGTTTCCAGTAGGTGGAGGGTGTTCTTGGCCACATGTGGCTTAACGTTATCCTAGGCAGCACTATCTCTTTCGAGAGCATTCTTCTGCGCTTGTTTTCGATGGTCTGTTTCACCTATGACAAGGAAGTGCAGAATACTGTGGGAAAAATGGATTTGTACGCAACGGAGGAGTTTCTACACTGAAGCCATCCTTTGGCTTCATGCGCGCTGGGATCAGTGCATCAATATCAATCGCAATCATCAATATAATGTTAGACCCTAAACTAACCTTGAAATATTCTGTACTTAAAATATTATTAGATATAATCGTAGGCTCCTCTTCTTTGGGGTACACAATATATATTATTAAATTGTAAATGCTTTTACTCACTCTGATCAATCTAACCCACACTATTACAGTTTAATAATCAGCTGACATTGAATGTAAATAGAGAAAACGTGTTTCATACAATTGGAGAAATTTGATCAGACGGAAAAACGTGAGTCCAGCGGTTTGGCAGTGCCAGTTCGAGTTGTTAACGAGGCTGAAATACATTTTACAAAATTTCAACTATGGATAAAGCCAAACAAAGCGTTAAGAGACGTGCATATTCGCATTACGAATTCCAGGACATATACGAATATTTGAGTAATCAATATATCCTGCTGATGTTGTCAGGTATAATTGGGTAAATCGCAGAGGAAGAAAATAAATTACGAGACACAGCGGATAAGGCAAGAAAATTGTCGGTTTAATTAAAGATAAACAAATAAACACACTAATGGGCTAGCATATACATCTAGCTGATCGTGAAAGGATAGAAGCCCAACAGGGGTACAGCCACGCCCCTGTGGACCAAAAGTTAACTAAACTTAAGAAACCAAAGAACCCTTTACTTGAGAGTACTTATCGGGTTAACATATAATATCCTTTTTTGGATACAATTTACATTGCTATCCGGAGGTGGATAATGAAGATTCCTCACAATAAAGATACACAGTCGGAACAAAAGCTCCTGAGGCCACTAGAAGGCGAAATCGCACAGTGGGCTTAATAGTTACAAAAACTAGAGCGACTAAGGAATCGCCAATAAAGAACTTGAAAGAACTATGGACTGATACAAGAAGGTCCAGTCCAGTATGACCTGGTAGGTTGCCACCGTAACGGAGTCCCCATCCGACTATCTTAGAAAACGGCGACGCAGGGCGTTAATGATAATCTACAGGTAAGTATATCCTAGAAACAAACAAGCAAAAATAGGACTATATTAAGCTTGGCTTATCAACTTGCCGACCAACCCATAGGGGAGGCGGTCCATTCCAAAACTAGAGAGAAATAGTATGAAAGCAACACGTATGCTTAAAATACGCACTAACGTGTACCTTAATTCCCATTAAGGAAGGCCGTATTCGTATGTGGCTCCCAAATCCTCTGCCAGATAGGCCATCAATCCCCAAGGCAAAACATGCAGGTAATAAAGATTATCTTGAAGCACACCATTCGCTTTATTAGCACTGAGGCCTAGCTGCCTAATCCTGACGTTAACAACAGTCAATGTGTGAATTACATGCAAATAAGATAACGAGGCGCTAAAAACTAGCACGCTAATGGAGGCTCGAATATGTACGCGCCAACCGCGCTGGCCATAAGATAATAATCACTTACAAGTGAATCCCTCGAACAGGATTTATGTCACAGATTTACAGCAAATTGAAATACGTTACTCAATTGAAGCTACAATAGATGCTTGCAATATAAGAGAGTGCGAAATTTTGTTTCTTTCAAAATAAACCACGAAAACGAAAAAAATTGAGCACACATAGTCATACAAAGACTCCATTGTTAAAGCGATGTATTAATGCGCGCGAATCCACTTCAGATGAAATAGACAGCAGCAGACGGCAATTGAACGGCTTCTCAAGTTTGTTTTTTTTTTTATTTATTTATTAATTAATTGGATCCAATACGTCCATCCAGGGCCTGTATGGCCAGAGGCCGACGAGTTGGGTCCCTGAATGGACCTGGATTCACGACTGCTGAATGATGGTCGCAGCAGCCTGGGGGGGTAAACATCTGCTATCACGGATGGTCACCCATCCAGTGACGAGCCGTGTCTGATGTAGCTTAACTTCACAGAAGTTGTGTTCAGTGAAAGCCCACCAGGCCACGGCCTCCCTCCTTCCAAACAAACTTAGTTTTTAAAAATAGATTATTACAATTAGCTAATTGCCTTCCAGTACAAAATGTCTATAGTATTTAATAACCAATCCCTTAATTTATTATTTCATTTTATTAAGTCCTTCGGGGTTATTTTCAACTATCCGCACAAATCGCAAGCCTAATCTTAAGAAACCGCCCAAAAAACGCAAAAAATTTCGCAAAACGTTTCTTAAGACGTACAGTTTGCAAAAAAAAACAAACATTACGTCAAACTAGTGCGCTAATTTCCAATAAAATTACAAACAAAAACATTTCGATATTGGCCATAAGCTAGGAAATTCGTGCCTGCTTTCTACCCAAAGATTAAAAAAAAAAACATTTGCCTCTTTAAAGATGTCCATGTCCACCCCAAGTGACTTGAATTGAAAGGATGACCATGAATTTCATCATTTGAACAGTTTTTTCAACTTAAATTTAAAGTTACCTCAAGATTGGAAGTTGGCAGTCTGGCTTGGTTTAGTGCCAACGGCAGCTTGTTGCGACGAGATGATTTTAAATTGGCGTGCTCCCAGCAATATTGTCAACTACAGGTGCAAAAATTGCCACAAATCCCATACCACGTCGGAAAACACCTTCCGTGGAAGAAGTGCAAATTTGTCTTGGCGTCAGATTTTAGACTATGTTTGGCTTAGGTTTTGTGCAGAGTGCAATCAATCTTCAGCAGCCACCCTAGCTGGTATTTCTCCACCTTCAGCAGTGAACTGGGACAATTTTGTGAGAGAGGTTATGTGTGCTGCCGTTTTCAAGTACACTGAAGGAAAAATTGGCGGGCCCGGCAAAGTGGTTCAGGTGGATGAGACGGTGATTATAAAGAGAAAAAATGAAAAAGGAAGAAAAATGAAATTCACCCGTTGGGTTGTCGGTGGGGTTTGTCCCGAAGATGGCACTTGCTTCGTCATATCGGTTCAAAGAAGGAACGAAGAAACACTAAATTGGATGATGCTAAATTTTGTGAATTCTGGATCGAAAGTAGTCACTGACGAATGGAGAGGGTATTTTCACATAGACAATTTACAAAACGTCCGTTTAGAACATGAAACTGTTAATCACTCAGAAAACTTCGTTAACCCTGTCAGTGGCTACCACACTCAAAATGTGGAACGCATGTGGGGCTATTTAAAAAACAAATAAAACCTGCCCAAACACATGACAGAAGACTTATCAATTTCATACCTCTACAGTTTCATGTACCGGAAAATTTTTAAGTTTGCATCATTGGAACTGGAAGAAAAATTCATATTAATGATCGAGCAAATAAAGGAAGTCTTCCCTGGTTACGGCAAAATGCCAACACTGCCATACCCGGAAGTAATACCGGAAGCACCTGGATACGAAGTGGAAGAAGACAACTAAAAATGTTTACGGCTTTTTCTAAAACCAGCACTCAAATATTTAAAAAAAAACAACAAAAAAAAACACACACACTCATAGAATGCCAAAATGAAATACTAACACAAACAAAAAACAAGAATGATTTTACCGCCAAAGCGGATAAAGGGAGCACATTTTCTTGTTATAGCATCGTACATGGATATATAGAATTAACCAACATTTTAAAACACTTGAGAGTAAATAAATAAATATGAAAACTAAATTGTAAATTACTATTTAAATAGGCTAACGTATAAAGAGAATTTAAAAGAATAAACTTGAAGAATGAAAGGTAAATGGAGAGTGAAGTTATTCCTCATACACTTAAAAAAATAAAAGTTCTATAATTTGTAAGAATTCTCACATAATGTTAAACGAAGTGAGCCTCAATTGCTGAAGCGTTATGTGTAAGCATCTATTAGATTTTCATATTAAATTACTAAAGTCTTATTGAAGCAAGCGATTAACTACTATTAAATTAATTAGTAATGAGTTTTAGATACCATTAAGCCTAAGAGTACTATACTCTTGATTCAAATAAGCTATGGATAACAAAAGATCTAATAACGCGTAAGGAGTTGGTTGATATATTACACGCTATATCTTAGCATTAAAAGTTCTATAAATTCTGTATTGTACCATTAGGGCACGTGCTACAAAACCAATTGCCACTATCATTATTTACACGTGATATTCACTCATGGCACATTGTAACGAGTTGTTTGATATATTACATGCCGTATCTTAGCATTGAAAGTTCCAATGGTACCATATGGTATCATAGAGCACCATTAGGGCACGCGCTAGTAAACCAATAACCATTATCATTATTTACACGTGATATTCACTCATGGCACGTTATTACGAGTCGTTTGATATATTACATGCCATATCTTAGCATTGAAATTTCCAATGGTACCATATGGTTTCATAGGGCACCATTAGGGCACGTGCTAGTAAACCAATAAC
>JAHWFO010020770.1:0-25768 GCA_023313115.1 Rhysida immarginata
CCCATGTGGTTAAACCTGCTGCTATTGAAGAAGACGAACTAGACGAGGTTGCGCGTCTTTTTGCCTCGACTATGAATAATGATGCCTCATTACTTGCAAATTCTTTGCTACTTTCTGAGTAAGGTTGGCACATTTTTTAATTGGCAACCTATTTCTGCTCATTTATTGTGTGATAAGGCTAAGAACATGTCTGCTTCCAGAGCCTGCATCATCCCTGGCATCCCAGATTTTATCTTTAAGGGTTGCCTTGCTGCTTTGTCTGTTCCTCTATTGCATTTATTCAATGCGTCTATTGTAAGCAGTACGTATCCGTCTGAATGGAAGCGGGTTATTATTCATCCAATCCCGAAACAAGGAGGTTCAACTTGCTCAAAAGTTTTTAGACCAATCACGTTGATCTCTTTCCCCGCTAAGTTGTTGGAAACCCTGATGGCAGAAAGACTTTCTGCCCATATTGAACCATTTTTGCCTCAAGCGCAACACGGTTTTCGGCCCAAGCGGTCCACGCAGACTAACTTGGCCATTTTCTCACACTTTATTGCTCGCAACGTTGATTGCAGAGCGCAAGTAGATTTATTATTGCTGGATTTGGCCAAGGCGTTTGGCAGCGTAAATGTTGCCCTTTTGCTCTCTAAGCTAGAATACCTGAAGCTTCCTGATTTCATAGTGCAATGGTTTCGCTCAATGTTATCGGACCGACGATTTAGGCTTACCAATCAAGACCCGGGGGTTTAGGGTATCCGATAAGAAGCGGTGTTCCGCAGGGTTCCCCCTTGGGCCCTCTTCTATTCAATATCTTTATAGCTGATCTTCCATGCGCGTTGGCTTTGTTACCGGTTAAAGTGCTGATGTACGCTGACGACATCAAGCTTTTTAGTGCGATAGAGTCACTGCAGGATTGTGCGATTTTGCAACGGGGTCTTGTGGCTGTTTCTCACTGGGCCTAATCCAATGGTTTATTGTTAAATGTCCAGAAATCATTCGTCGTCTCATTTAATCGCAAAACTGCTTCTTTTTTCTTCGATTATGGCACGACGGAAGGTTGTCTTGTGAGGAAGAATGTGATGAAGGACCAGGGGATCTTTTTTGCGGACAATTGTTCGTTTTTGAGTCACTGGGATTCACTCGATCGAGATATTTCTCGTCGGGTAGGACTAATAAAGCGCCTTACTCACTTCTTTTCTGATCTGAGTATTTTTGTAACTCTGTTTAAAGCTTTTGTGATTCCGAAATTGCTTTACTGCACCTGGATTTGGGTTGGCGGTAATACACAAAAGATGGCTTACGTACAACGAAAAGAGTCTGGTTTAATGAAATTCATACGTAGTACCCTTAAAACGAGGGATCCACCGTTTATTCACAATAATGTGTTCAATATTCATTTAGTTTTCAAGCGCCACTTGCTAAACATCTTACTTAGCATATATCATGGGAGAATGTCTGTTCCCGATATTTTGGAGGATTTTCATTTTAATGCATAAGTGGAGGACAAATTTGCGAGTAATCGATCCAATAGACAAGCTTATTAAAAATTATATGGAGAATTTTGCTCATTTTAACTTGGACGAATTAAATGATAAACATTTTAATTTATTTGACTGAGGCTGTTGGTTGTTCCAAAAAATAACCAACTGTCCATTAGTTTCTTTTCTTTTTCTTTTTTTTTGAGTTTTCCGCTTGTTGTGAGAACTTCGGGTTTGGCCTGCCGGTTTATCCGGTGGTTTCCCCCGAGGTTGTTATATCACTTTTATCATTTTTTTAAATTTTTTTTTCCTTTTTCTTTTTTTTACTAACGCATTATTACTGTTATCATATGGTTAATCTATAATTTGCTTTTATTATTATTGTTGTTTTTTGTCACATTGTATGTTCTTCTTTATTTGTTTTTAATTGTAATTTCATTAACCCCGTTTTGGGCTTTTGGCCTGTTGGGGGACAACTTCGAGTCTGGCCCTCCAGTTATCTGGTTGGTTTTCCTCGTTGTTGTTACATTATTATTAAATTATTAAATTATTAAATTATCAGGAGTGTGTATGTTGCTCTCATTGATATGATTTTAAGGGAAGACTCCTGTGAAAACCGCAAAATCCAAATCTACTTATGGGATTTTAATAAAACTTAATACATAGTTTTCACATGATATGAATAGCCCACAAACCAAGTTTTATGTTTATATTCCAAGAAGATTTGCTAAAATGTTGAAAAACGTTACCAAAAAAGCCTATTTTTCAGCGCGAGCACCTACTATACCTGTTATATACTGACCAAAAATTAGCGAAATACACTTCCTTATATGTATAAAATAGTAACAAAGAGAAATTTGACTAAAAATTCTTTAGAAAGTCAGAAAAAATTCATAAACTTTGGTTTAATCACTTTTTGGAAAAAAACTGTTCTTGACTAAATCCAATTTTTTAATAAAAAAAAAAGAAATGGTTTTTTGGAACATTTCTCTCTGTCTGTATCTTATTCATGTATTCATTAGCAAGTACAAATATTTTCATTAATACTTAACAGGTAGTTATTTAGTTTCATGTGTTTGAAATTATGGCAGTGTTCAAAAAATAAAGTTGGAGAAAAATGAATTTATTTGAAGGGCTTTACATTTTATGATTGTTCTTAGTTTATTTTCATCCAAAAAATATTTCAGCCAGCTGTTTCTTTTTTCCCCTAGCTAATGCTATCTAGAGATTTCGTTTGGCTTTTTTCTTTCTTTATAAACAATAGTTGTGGCAACCTTTTTGGGTGGCAATGCATCAAAATAATGCTTTCTGCTTCGCTTCGATACAGATCAGAGGCAGTGAGCTGAGGTTGGCCAATCAGAGACCAAAGCTAATTTTGAAGTAAAAAAACAAGCGCTTCCATCTGTTGATGGGAAATAAAAATACGCGTATCTTTTAGCAGAATTGATGAATAAAAAAAATTATATTGATGCGACAATTAGAACAGATTTTATAGCTTTTCCAAATTATTATATTTTATGAAATATTCATACTGTAGAGGGTATCCACATTTATTTCTTTTTGCATATATATAATGCAATATTTCAAACTTTGAAAACGATTATGTTATAACAATATATCAAGGAATTATTTTATATAAAAAAAAATTTTTTATAATATGACCATTTTGGCACAGGTGTCTTTCTTTAAAGTTTCAAGGTTCAGTTCTTCTTGTAGGCGATTTCAATATCAACTTAGCTTCAGGGGGTCATTACGGCCACTTAAAACACTCTCTAATTCGTGATCTTTTAGCTGTTTGTGGACTTCAGTTGTTGCTGCCCTTTGAACAGAATCCTGACGTTGTGCTTGATGCTGTTGTCGCAAATATTCATGCGTCTATTACTACTCTAACAGAAGAAAATTGTCTTGTGCCGCCTGACAGCCAGCATCACAATGCTTATTTTCTTCGCATCAATCATTCCCGTAATTCTAAAATTCCTATAACTTTGCCGAAGCAGTTGTGGAAATTTAAACATGGTAACTATAATCTTTTATATGATTGTGCTCGCAGTACGGATTGGACAGTTTTTCTAGAATGCACCGACGCTGATACTGCTGCTGAGTACTTTCATAACACATTTCTTCAAATCATGAATGAAGCCATACCGGTTGCTCATGCTACAAGTAGAAAGTCTAGCAGGTATCCAGTGTGGTTTTCGCTGGAGCTTACCAAACTCATCAAAGCAAAGAATCGCATACATAAGAAGCTTAAGACTTGTAATCATCCTGATCTTCGTGAAAAATTCTCTTCACTACGTAAACAATGCAAAGAGCTTCAGCGGCAGAATTTTCGTACTTACGTTGACACCTGCAAAAACAGCTGAAACTCCCGCCCGAGTAAATTCTGGAACTATGTCAACTCCAAACGAAAGGATCGACATACTATAACTACTATCACTACCTCTGCTGGTTTTACCATTACTGATGGATTGGATATTAGTAACTGTTTTGCCCAGCATTTCAGTGAAACTGTCTCTACTTTTTTCAACACCTATCGGAAGACAGTCTACTTATTGTCCCCCTATTGATAACCTCATCTTAAACGAGTTCACTGATAGAGATGTTGCCTACGGCATTAATAGATTACGAGCCAAGCCTTGCAATTCTCCGACAGAGGTTCCTGCATTTATTCTTAAAGGCCTTTGAGATGTCATAATTATTCCTCTTAGGCACATCTTTAATTTGTGTCTAAAAGCTGGCCACTATCCTAAAATATGGAAGAGTGCGATCGTGGTTCCTGTCTTTAAGGGTGGTTCTGCCAAACGGACCGACATTGCTAGCTATAGGCCGATCTCTATCCTTCCACCCACTGCCAAAGACTTTGACAACATCATTCATAAATATCTTCTACAACATGTCCTTCCTCATGTTCCTGCGTGTCAACATGGTTTCATTCCTCGATGTTCCGTTGAGAGCAATCTCTCACTACTCATGCTCATGATGCTCTTGACCATTGCCAGCAACTTGACGTGGTCTACTTTGATATGCGAAAGGCATTCGAATCTGTCAATCATGAGTTACTAATTAAAAAATTGCGTGGGATTGTTGATGGACTCCTTCGGATAATGCGTTCTTTCCTGTTGGATCGACAGTGTGTTGTATCTATACGACATCATTCATCGTTGCCCTATAGGCCTCGCTGTGGTGTTCCACAGGGTTCTGTCCTAAGGCCTTTATTATTTGTTATCTTCACTGCTGACCTACCTGAGGTGATAAGAAACTCCCATATACAGGGTGTTTCGTAATTGGTGTCCCGTCTCTAGGTCCAAATAACGGCTCAAGGGGAAAATGAATATTGATTATTTGGTTTTGATGTCCCCTAATTCAGAATAAAAACATTTCGCGTCCCTGGGGATGAAGGGGTAAATTTTGAAAATTTTAATTTTGTAGGGGTAGGGGTTAGACCACATGTGTTAGTTAGAAAGTTGTAGAGCATCATGTAAAATGTGGGTTTAGCAAAAAACCCGGTGAAAAAATCTCATTCTCTGCCCCCTTTATCTAGTGGGTAAAGTGAAAGGTATGGCTAGCCGATGTGGACAAAAGCCATACTTAATAGAAAAAAGTAGGGCCTACATTTGGAAAATTAATGAGAATAAATGAGTCGTTACCCTGAAAAGCTAATAAACTCGACCGGGCTTTTCCCCCCAGGAAAAACATGAAATTTGAATGAGTTTTCTAATGAGTTTTTCTGTTTTTGTCTAAATTAGCTAGCCATACCTTTCACTTTACCTACTCGATAAAGGGCAGGGGATGAGATTTTTTCACCGGGTTTTTTGCTAAACCCACATTTTACATGATGCTCTACAACTTTTTAAATAACACATGGGGTCTAACCCCTACCCCTACAAAATTAAAATTTTCAAAATTTACCCCTTCACCCCCAGGGACGCGAAATGTTTTTATTCTGAATTAGGGGACATTAAAACTAAATAATCAATATTCATTTCCCCCCAATCTGTTCCCCTTGAGTCGTTATTTGGACCTAAAGACGGGACACCAATTATGAAACACCCTGTATTGATGTATGAAGATGATGTGAAACTATTTGCTAACATTAAAAATAATCTTGATGCTCACCTGCTTCAGCAGGACATTTATAGCTTATGTCGTTGGTGTAAGCAGAATGATCTTGCAATTAATGCAACCAAATGCTCTGTTCTTACTGTGACAGAAAAGACCAATTTTATCGAGTTCTCCTATTCTGTTCATGGAAACGTGCAAGTTCCCAAAGCCTGTGTCCGTGTTCTTGGCGTAATCATTGATAGCACACTTTCCTATAATTTCCATGTTGACTCTGTTCGTCTGAAGGCTTACAGAGCTCTCGGTACCATTCTGCGCAACGGAGCTGATTTTCGGTGCCCTTCCACATTTATTCAGCTATATCGGAGTCTAGTTTTACCCATTTTGTCCTACTGTTCTGTTTTATGGAATGGGGGTTCAAATCGGCAGTCTTGTAAACTGGACAGGGTGCAAAATGTCTTCCTCCGGTTTCTGAAGCAGAAATTCCCGAATTTTGATATACCTTCAGATCTCTGTGCACTCTTAGACATTGGAATGAAGGCTGATCTTGCCTTTCTAAAGAATGTTTTAGTTGGGAAGGTGGATGCTCGGAACCTTCTCGAGTCCATTTTCATTTGAGTACCATCCCATACTACGAGGAAGCCCGTGATGAAGCTTTGGCCACCTATTAAATTCAGAGATAAATTTCGTCTGGACACAATGTTCAGAATTCAAAAACTATACAATGAGAATTCTGATGTCATTGATTTATTTATTTAATTTGCCTCATCATGTTACTATCCTGTGTTTGTGGTTATGGTTGTATTTATTGATTATCATTATTGAATTCATGCTTGTCCTTTTGTATATTTGTATTTTTATGTATTATTATTTTTTTTTCTGTTGTTGTTTTGTAATTACTCCGTAATGTTAATTTTATTTATTTAATATTTCTTTTTATTTATTTTATTTTTTTTAATCTTGTAATTCTCATTCTTATTGCTCGATATTGTTGTTCCGTGTTGGCTTGATTTAGCTGTGTGAACACATCAAATGAATTGAATTGAATTGAATTATTATTATTATTATTATTATTATTATTATTATTATTATTATGTAAGGAATACAGAAATATTGATAAATAAATAAATATTACAGTTTCAGAATATAATGCATGTTATTCACCAGTTTCAATTTTTCTGGCAACTTTACGGACAGTATCTAAAATGTCATTTGAATCGGTAGTTGTCATATAGCGTTTCACTCCTTCAATGTGTTGATCAAAAGTTCTTGAAGGGTATACTTCAGAGATGACACTCTACGTACATTGTACATTTGAGGAATGCATTTTTAAAGAAATTTTTACGTTTTTCATTAATGTAATTTAAATACTTAAAAATTTTTAAATATTAAACATGTTAAATGTACACTTTTTTTGAATGTTTCTAAAATTATTTACAGCGAGTTTAGTGTAAAATCTTAATAATGAAGTGATTACAACTGATCCATTTTATAAAATTTATTATTATTATTTTTATAACCATTAAAATATACACAGTCAACACAATAAAAGTCACATATTATTATTATTATTATTATTATTATTCATATGTAAGGAATACAGAAATACTGATAAATAAATAAATACGCGAAATAAATAATTATTTACATTTTCAGAATATAATGCATGTTATTCACCAGCTTCAATTTTTCTGGCAACTTTACGGACAGTATCTAGAATGTCATTTTAATCCATAATTGACCTTTATCATAAACTCTCGTTCTCACACACTTGCTTAGCATTCGTAGCCTTGACTACCCATGTGACCACATAAATAATGGCGTCCCTTGGTCGTGTTGTAAGCATTTGTGATTTGAGTAAAATTCACTTTTTTTACATTTTTCATAGGTTTTTACTACTTTAAAGATTTTTATTATTATCTTTATTAATTTAACATACATTATTAACCTGAAATTTGCAAAATATAATGATTTAAATGTTTACTGATAACCTTTCATAATTTTAATTTCATATTCATTTCCAAATTACCTATAAAATTATTTTCTAATGATGTTTATTTCTTTCTCCTCACTCTGACAATTGGGAATACAGCAATATTTAACCATAGCAAGAAAAATTTTAAACAACAAAAAGCCGGCTCGGTGGCCGAGAGCGTTGAGGCGCAGGTCTTTCCGCTCTCGTAACCAGCGAGTTGCGGGTTCGAATCCCGCCAAGGGCATGGATGTTTGTGTTTGTCTATTTTCATCATCATCTTTTCATCCCATACGGCTAGTCTCCTGGAAGAGGGAGATGCGAGCTGGAAATCATCAAATCAAACAACAACAATTAAAACTTTCACTTAAGATATAGTCAACAAATGCCGTTAACACGTCCAGTGTCCGCCATTTGCATTTTGTAAAAAAATCAGTGACGTTTAGTGGCAACCAATCACAATACAGGGGATAAAGGTCAATTGTCATAAAGCGTTCCACTCCTTCAATGTGTTGATCAAAAGTTCTTGAAAGATATAATTCATAGATGACACTGTATGTACAGTCGGTTCAAAAAGGTTTTTACCTACTGCGTAGGGGCTGAGCTTTCTGGAAGTTGATCGGTTGCAAAATCAGGTACTTGTGCTGAGAGTCAGGGCAGATTAGAATGGACCTGTCCCTTCTGAATGAAAATAGGGTAGCAAGTATACGCTTGGGATGTGCTCGTCGTCTGCTCCCTCCTGACAATAATAAGCGATAGCGGCTGACAGCATTAAAGTCTCTGCCTACTGCCTCGAATGGTAGAGTTCGAATCCGATATAGATAGACATTTTTTTTTTTATAATTATCGCGTTTTTGATTTCCTTTAAATTTTAAAGAACACCATAAACAGATTAAAGTTTTTTCATCCACGTGAGCAATTTGATCAGTTTATTTGAGAAAAATTTTCATGTTAATTGTCATGTCATGCTTTGCGAAGTGGGAATATACTGTGGATATAGACATGATGCAAGAAAGACGAAACCTCTTGTCCACAAACGTTGAAGGACAAGAGGTTCGTCTTTTTTGCATCATGTCATGCTTTATTCTATATTTTAGTTTTTAATAAAATATACACTAATTCATACCACCGTTACTTTTACAAAAATCCTCTTTTGTTCAAATCATTTAATATTCTCTACTATTAAAATAATCCTATAAATTAAAATGCAAAGCATTTTTTGTAAGAGCATAATAGGCACTTCTGCGCATGCGCATATGAAGCCGACAAAGATAGTTACGACAATCTACCAGAAGCCAGAGATTGTTGTAATGAGACAATATTCAATCATTGTTTTGAATTAAATAAACTGGAGATTTGCAGAAAGAAAATCTTGCCTTGATCATTTTATGACGTTTCCTTGTGACTACTGAAAAACTCTGAAAATGTTCTGTTAAATGTTATATCGTTAAAAAGATCCTTAAAAACTGATCATTTTATCCGCAGACACTTTATGTCTCACAAGTCAGTTTAATACTTTCAGAGAAATTTAGTTTAAAGCTATTTTGATTTTATATATTAACTCATTTCTTATTCTTTGAGCATAATGAGATATTTAAGCTCTGGTTATTCTATTTTTTTGTGCATAATGATTATTCTATTTGTTGCTCTGACAATTTTTTATTTTATTATTTTTTAATTAAAGCGATGGGGATTAATAATAAGATGGGGTGTTCTCCGTCAAATTTTGACGGGATCTATCTAGTTAAATAATAAATTTTAAAAAATTTTCGGATAATTTTGGCATAATTGTCGTTGATTATTTTATATACACACAAAAAATGAGACTTGTAACCTTTCGAGCAGTCAAAAGAAAATAGCTTCCACTTACACCCAAGGAATAGGGAAAACGGCGCTCCCTATTCCCTGCTTTCACCTGTAAATCACTTCCGCATCACACCATAAGGAGCGCTGCATCAGTTTATCTCTTGATCACGCATATAATTATATCGATACTGTGCACCATTTATGTTACACCATTAATCAAATAGATTAGTTTATTATTAATAAAACAAAAGTTCTCATCAGAACAGCCAAAATAATCTTTTTGTCAACATAATTGAGCACGTGACGTAAAACTTGCCTACCCCCGATGCTAAGCAAAAACTTAATAGAATCGTTCCATAGTAAGCGTGCTCAACTAGATACCTGGAAAAAGTAATCTCATTGGATTGAAGTATTGTAAGGAAGCCGAACAATTTTGACTTAGGTAAAAACCTTGCACCCGACTGTACATTTGATATCTCCATCAAAGATTATCTGGTCCAGTGCGTTTTACGGAATTGCGCCTTCAAAAAAATCAACTCCATCAGCGAATTTGAAATGCGAGTTCTTTAAAATTTTCACGTCATTTAAATTCAAATGTAAATTTTTCGGGAGTTCAAAGTAATAAAAACCACAACGACGAACCCTGTCTTCTAAATGCTCACTTTCCCAATGATTTAAGTTCGACAAGTTGAATATGGTGCAATACGCTAATTTTTTTATTATTGTGAAGCCATCAGTTGTATGAAAATATACGACATCAATAGCACATCCGATCACTAGGGTTAGATAAATAAAAATAAAGATTTACTTTTTAACATTATTACTTCACATATACTATTCAACTTTTCTTACATTTTTCAGGTTTGAAATTAACTTTTTAGAATGTTTCAAAATTTTTTTTATTTCTTAAAAAATAATAAAAGTTTCTTACCCTTTTCCAAGGAGCTCACGCGACTGTTTGCGGGGCCATGTTGACATTTCTTGGAGTTTCTCTAATCAAAAGTTTTGTACACTAATTTCTAGATTACATACTCTGGCTTTTAAATCTTTTATTCACATACTTCTTATTTCTGCTTTTTTTCTAAGCTGTGCAATTACGTTTCAGTATTTGATCTCTAACTGCTTAGGCTAGTAATCTATTGCTGGTGCCATATGACAGCCCATTTGAATTTTGCTCCTCCTCTGTTTGGGGATGGACTTTGAGACAATCCTCGCAGTTTCTAAAATTTTAATTCTAATGTCCCATTCATAAGTAAGTGTTATTTGTCCTCCAAGCGAATTTTCTTACCAAGTCAAATATCTTTAAAACGTTTAATACCCATGTTGTTACTATGCATTTCCTAATGGATTCTTACCATCCGATCCATTTCCACAATACGCTGTGTAAATATAAATATAGCTGAGTTCATTTCATTTATTTTTGTTCAATTGTATACAGCACACCAGCGCATATACAAGCACACATAAACACACCAGTGCATATAAGAGCACACATAAACACACAAGCACATATACAAGAACACAATTTAATTACAAGGTTTTCAAATACTAAGTTTCAGGTAATTGTTAGACTTTTACACTGTTAATGGTAACACAAAGAGCCAAAAGCGGTTTTGGCTCTTTGTGTTACCATTGATGTTATTTATCCACAGTTAAGGTAATTTGGTTTTTATTTTGTTATATTTTTACACTGTTTTCTAATAATGTACTCATTCTGCTGTTCATTTTTCGTTTATGCTTTTTCTTCATTAAAATGCGTTATTTTAATTCTATCTACAGCTTATTAAACATTCTATTTTATAATTTTCACACTTGTTCTTTTCTGAATATTATTGTTATTACTCTGTAATCCGAATTTAGTCTTCTGTTATTTGAAATCTCCATCTTTAACACAATCACTTTCTCACGATTTTGATCATTTGTATGTCACTTACCATCATCTGAATCTATTGACTGAGTCAGTTATGTTTAACATTCTTTGTCTTTGGGGTTTGCAAGTGTTTGCAAAATATGAGCTCTGCTTATTCCTATCTGAAATCAATTGACTGCTTGAATATCTCAAGATCTCTGCACATTAACCTTTTATACTTTATCTTGTTACTAATTTATTATTATTACTATAAGATTATCCTTTTTTTACAAATTATATTACTTTATGTTATTTCCAATGTGTATTATATTACTTTGTACTGTAACATTTTGTCTGCACCCCCGAGCCGGTGCTATTGTATTTACTTACCAATACATTGTTGTTCAAATCAAACCTCAACATTAAACACTAATTTACTACAGTGATGCTTTTCTTGAATTCATTTACGCACTGTTTTTTTTTTAAATAAAACATTAGATAGTTTTTCAGTCGTTCTTTGACTCTTTCCATCAACGATCTCTATTCTCAGGTTGTGATTAAAAAGTTTATAATCGTTTGTTTATAATCGTTTGTTATTGCCCATTTGTGTAGAGTACGCAGTAACCCAGCAAAGTAGCCATTAGGTATTGAATTGCTACTTCTCCATCTTGAGAGGCGTCAGTTGCACTGGTTTGGTCATATGGCACTGTTGCCTCAACAAACGGTTCTTCCGACCATGGGGTTGGTTAATCCTATAAACAGGTGGCTAGATCACATGAAAAATCCGGGCTTAAATTGCTTGGTAATTATATGTACTTTTGATGGGGGGAAATCTCGAGCTCTGGAGACACTTCATAGGGCCAGAGTTTTGAGAACCAAACGTATAAGAGGGGTGAAAAGACATTACTTCCAGTAACCGGGTCAATTCTTCTGCTTAAATTGACATGCATTTTTGATGTTTTATTAATATTTTGTATTATTTTAATCCTCATCTCAAATGTTGTTCAAATGCAGATTGTTGTGTGGGTGTAATAGTTTGAAGTTTTAATGAACATCAAAGATTGTTTGAGACCATATCGAGAATTTATCAGTTAATTGTAGGTAATCAAGTAATAAATAGAAGTATAGAAATAGTCGAACGCCAGTGCATTAAATTTCGAACGACGTATTTCTTGTTTCCTTGTTTGAAATTCAGTGAATGTAGCACATGATGCAAGTAAAAACTATTTCAAAACTTCAATAAAGACAAAGGATAAAATTAAACTATTATTTAACTTTAGGAAAATTTAGAAAATATATGTTTCTTAAACATCTGTATTGAAAAAAAGGTTTCAAAACAAATTCTAAAGTCTTAAACGGTAGAAAAAATGTTAAAACAGAAGTGACAAACAAATGATCAAAATCGTGAGAAAGTGATTGTGTTAAAGATGGAGATTTCAAATAAAAGAAGACTAAATTCGAACTACAGAGTAATAACAATAATATTCAGACAAGAACAAGTGTGAAAATTATGAAATAAAATGTTTATCAAGCTGTAGATAGAATTAAAATAACGCATTTTTATGAAGAAAAAGCATAAACGAAAAATGAACAGCAGAATGAGTACATTATTAGAAAACAGTGTAAAAGTCTAACAATTATCTGAAACTTAGTATTTGAAAATCTAGTAATTAAATTATGTTGCTTGTATATACGCTTGTGTGTTCATCTGTTCTCGTACGGAGGGTTGATTCAGATAAAATGAGACGACTTTAAACGCCGCGTATGACCTTGACGGAATGTGATTTGCATAACTCGTCCACTATTCATGGGCATTATCTTTGTATACACTTGTTGCTGTTATTTGGAACATTTCGTGCTGAAACATGGCTTCCAAAATCACAGCTTTTTGGGAAGGGTATATGTTTGGCCTTTCCGACGCTAACTTCAGTCTTTCGTGCATTGTGGAATTATGCAAACGAAATGGTATTGTGGTATCCAAAGCTACTGTGGGTCGAATAATCAAAAAGAACAAATTGCGACCATCTAATGAACGTGGACGAGCAGAGAAGCAGACCAGAAACAAGCCCCAGCCAACACGCCCAGCTCAGGTGGTGCGAGAAATCCGGTCGGAAGTGCTGAAAGAAAATCCCTCCACATAGAGTAGTCTAGCCAAAGGAAAGGTATTTCACAGGCAACAGTCTCCAAAATAATTCATGACAATCTTGGGCTGGAGCGACGTCATAAAGCGCGCGGTCACAGACTGCCGGCCAGGCACGTGCAGGAACGATTCATCAACGCCAGAAAACTGTATGAAAACCATCTTGCAGGTGACCGATGGAAGTGGGTTGTCTCCTTGGATGAAGCTTGGGTGTACCTCGATGACACCAACAAACCCAGGGCAAGGCCAGGTCCGATTTTGTCCGAAGGTGCAAGGAAAAGTTTTCAAAGGGCTTCATGGTGGTTGCCGGATATTGCTCACGTGACTGTTCATGATTCTTCGAGTTCCTGGAAACTGTAAAATTAGTGCAGCTTACTTCCAGAGTAATGTAATGGACCACATATATCGACAGGATATCCCACGTCTGTACCCTGGTGAGCAATCAAATGTTTGGATCCACATGGACAAGGCATCAAGCCACACTGCCAAGTCATCTATGGCTTACTACAGGAAGATGGAACAGGAGACGGGCATACGATTTATTTCCTTCTCTCATGTGCCTGTAAAATCTCCTGACGCATCACCGATTGATTTCTGTGGTTTGGTCTCCTGAAACGACGGCTCAGAAGTCGCCGACCAAGAACCGTTGATGGGCTACGGAAAGTGTGTCAGCAGGTGTGGAACAAACTTCCCATGGAGTCCCTCAAACTCAGCCTACTTCAGTGGAAATTACGGTGCCGGGCGATAGTCCAACAACGTGGTTCTCACATCGAACACAACCGATGGTGGCACCATGGTATTACACCATCGTAACAGAACTGCAAAGTCGTCTCATTTTATCTGAATCAACCCTCCGTATATGCACTGGTGTGTTTTTGTGGGTGCGTATATACGCGCTGGTGTGCTGTATACAATTGTACAAACATAAATGAAATGAACACAGCTATTTTTATATTTACACAGAGTTTTGTGGAAATAGATCGGAAGAAAGAATCCATGGGAATCCATGGTAACAACATGGGTATTAAACGTTTTAAAGATATTTGACTTGGTAAGAAAATTCCCTTGGAAGACAATTAACATCTACTTATGAATGGGACATTAGAATTAAAATTTTAGAAACTGCGAGTATTGTCTCAAAGTCCATCCCCAAACAGAGGAGGAGCCAAATTCAAATGGGCTGTCATATGGCACCAGCAATAGATCACCAGCCTAAGCAGTTAGAGATCAGATACTGAAACGTAATTGGACAGCTTAGAAGAAAGCAGAAATAAGAAGTATGTGAATAAAAGATATAAAAGCCAGAGTATATAGTCTATATATTAGTGTACAACACTTTTGAGTAAAGAAAATCCAAAAAAAAGTTAACATGGCCCCACAAACCTCTGCAAACAGTCGCTTGAGCTCCTTGGAAAAAGATAAGAAACTTTTTTTTTAAGAAATTTAAAAAAATTTTGAAACATTCTAAAAAGTTAATTTCAAACCTGAAAAATGTAAGAAAAGTTGAATAGTATATGTGAAGTAATAATGTAAACAGTAAATCTTTATTTTTATTTATCTAACCCTAGTGATCGGATGTGGTATGGATGTCGTATATTTTCATACAACTGATGGCTTCACAATAATAAAAAATTAGCTTATTGCACGATACAGAACTTGTCGAACTTGAAACATTGGGAAAGGGAGCATTTGGAAGACAGGGTTCGTCGTTGTGGTGTTTATTACTTTGAACTCCCGAAAAATTTACATTTGAATGTAAATGACGTGAAAATTTTAAAGAACTCGCATTTCGAACTCGCTGATGGAGTTGACTTTTGTGAAGACGCAACTCCGTACAACGTACAATACATATATCTTCAAATGTACATACAGTGTCATCTTTGAATTATACCTATGATCAACACATTGAAGGAGTGGAACGCTTTATGACGATTACCGATTCAAATGAAATTTTAGATACTGTCTGTAAAGTTGCCACAAAAATTGAAGCTGGTGAATAACATGCATTATATTCTGAAAATGTAAAAATTATTTATTTATTTATCAGTATTTCTGTATTCCTTACATATGAATAATAATAATAATAATAATAATAATAATAATAATAATAATAATAATAATAATGATGATGGTGGGCCAAGGTATTTTCGTAAACATACGACATATCACTAAATATTGGGACAACTTTCAAATCTACCTATCTAAGCAAAATAAATATGCTTTTGGATATAGCATAATCCACATCCGAAATAGTTCTTTTGGAAGTAAATCTTAAACAAAGTGAAGCACATTTACTACAATTGGAGGGATATTATTGCGTCACAGAGTTACGATCAATTAGAAAAGTAGGTGGTATTGTAATCTTTTACAAAAATGAGTGGAGGTTTGATTTAGAAAATATACATTTATTGGAAGAATGCGAATTTATATCCGGAAAAGTGTACATGAATACCAAAGATAACTGCAATCTAAAAAAAAAATATAATAATAATAATAATAATAATAATAATAATAATAATAATAATCACCCTCACGCGTGATCCTGCGATCGCGTCCTGCGAGGGGGGCAACATCTTAGGGAGATGACCCTGGTTAAATGGTCTGATCTACTCTACCATTAGATTAATGATGACCCAGTAGGGCTGATGAGCTGATTACATCGGCCAAGGGCCTGCTGATATTGGAGATGGCTAACAGAAAGCACCATCCACACGCAGCTATTGAAAGACTCAACCTACCTCGTTCAGAGGGAGGCGGAGGTCTTATTGACATAATAGATCTACATCAGAAACAGACTCCGTCACTCAGAGAATTCTTTTACTCTAAACAAAATACATCACCATTACACAAAGCAGTCTGCATGGCTGATACAAAATACACAACTTTGAATCTGAACAGCGTGCAGAACACCCATAACATTCCAACAACTTGCACTAAACTTCAATCATGGCTGGGAAAGCAACTCCACGGTAGATATTCTTCTGACCTCCACCAGTCACACGTCGACAAAAAAGCGTCGAACTTTTGGTTGAGTGAAGGGAGTGTCTTTGGGGAAACTGAAGGAACCATGATTGCCATACAAGACAGGTTATTAACACTAAAAGCTACAGAAAACATATTATAAAAGATTCGATTGATGGGTCTTGCAGGAAATGCATATCGCAGAAGGAACCATCCAGCATGTCATATCCAGTTGCAAAATACTCACGCAGAGAGATTATTAACACAGACATAACCATGTAGCCAACATCATACATCAACATCTAGCTAAGATACACAAGCTAAGGGACATTCATACTCCATACTATAACTAAATCCCCGACACTATCTTAGAGAACAGCACACATAAACTATATTTTGACACAGCTATAATCACTGACAACACTATCCCTCATAACAGACCAGACATTACACTAGTATATAATCAATCAAAGTGACTTACATAATTGATATCTTCATCCCCAATTCACACAATTTACAAAAGACATACACTGACAAAATCACTAAATATACAGATCTTGCACACGAAATAAAACACCTTTGGGGAGTTAACAGAATACACATTATTCCTATCGTTCTTGATGCCACTGCGGTTATTCCACACTCGCTACACAAAAGCCGGTCAACACTAAATTTAAACCCACAATTATACAAAACTTACTGAAAGCCACAGTTCTAAACACCTGTCACGTATTAAGGAAATTCCTACACCGAAACATTTTTACTCCCTTGCGTAACTTACTCTCCCTTACATTTGAATCCCTTGGCCCTCTTTTGGGTCCGCCTCTGGGATTGGCTTCCGGACTTGATCCGAGGTTGGCTTCCCCAAACAATTATAATAATAATAAATTGTAAAAAATAAACTCGCTGTAAGTAATTTTAGAAACATTAAAAAAGTGTACATTTAATATGTTTAATATTTAAAAATTTGTAAGCACTCATATTAATGAAAAATTTAAAAATTTCTTTAAAAATGATAGTGAGGGGAACAGAAAACAAAAGGGAAGGTGAAAAGAGTTGTTGAGTACACAGTCATAACTTATATCCAAGAAAGGAACCAAAACTACCGGCTTTTTGTACCTTTGTGTTTCGATTTTCAATAATTTAGACAAAATCATGAACTAATTTTTAAACGTTAATTACAGATGTTAGCCTTTATAAAATGGCAAGAATTTATAATTTTATAATTTTCTGGATGGTAATATTTCATTGTCTCCTTAAATCAAACGAAACGTTAAGTTAAAAATGTTAACATTTGTTAAAATATATAGAGCATATAAATTTTAATTATATATGGCAAGGAAAAAATTTCTTCGAATTTTATAGAAGAATCTTTTTCATAGAAAACGTTTGTAAATTGGTCTTGAGTCGTGTTTGTTTTAACTTAGTACCATTTTTAAGGTTAAAAGAGCTTAACTCTTCTAATATGTTGTATATATTCGACCGCCACCTGCTCTCACTTTCCATATAAGTGACGTCATACGGACTGAGATGGTTGGACACTAAGATCCTTTACCCATAACCCTTCCGGGGTCATCTTTTGTGCACTTACTAGTTACTTATTTCCTTGTTGGGGAATTCAGAAGGATATGCGTTTTTATGGGGTGTGCATGAGGGACTCTCTCTCCCTAACAGGAGACGATCCATGAGATATTGAAAATATGTATTCATTATTGATTAATTATGCTAATAAAATCATTATAAAAACTAACAATCGGTAACAGAACGCATGGTTTGATTGTGCTGAAAAGCAACGGAAGAAACTTTTATTCAACAATGAATCCAACACGTGGTGACTCGAGAAGCGTGACTGACTAATCGCCGATCGAGCTCAACTCGACGACTGTAAACGGACTAACCCTTAATCGCTTACACACAACGTGGACGAACCCTTGGAAGGACTAACAGCTGAAAAAAGGGACGGGAGACGTAAGAAAACAATGAGACGATGACGACCGACACTGACTCAATGTGGCCAGCCACACAAAGGCAAGATGGTGTCAGATCTGAGGACCATTGCATCGATGATAGAGCCCTTGATTGGAGAAAACTATTTAACATGGACTTTCAAGGTAGGAACTGTGTTAAAAACTGGTATCTATAAATCTGTTATCGAGGGGAAACAACCCGCTGAGAGTGAGGGTGCGGATAAAATTTCCACATGGGTAAGGCAAAATTACGAAGCTCTTGAGATTATCGTGTTATCATTGTCCCAATTGCAAGCCAGTTTCTATACTAGAGAGGAAAATGCAAAATTTTTATGGTTAAAATTAAAGGAGAAACATGCGGGAAACATTAGAAGATCAAAAAATTAATGCAGCACTTGAACTTAGACAAACTAAGATGAATCAAGGGGAAACCATGAAAAACTATATAGATAGGGTTCTACGCATGAGTGAAAAATGTGCAAATTTAGGTGAAAATATAAGCAACGCGAGCTAGGACATATCCTAATTAACAGGCTACCCCAAAATTACTCCCTTGTCAGCGCAGCATTAAGAAATTATAGAGGTTCGGCTTTGTCAGATTTAATACAAAGGCTAATCGAAGAAGAAAAAATTTTCAATAATCAACATGGGTCCAATTCTATAGAAAATGCGTTTAGAGTCCACAGAGGTAGGGATAAAAAAGAGACGCGCACCTGTTATATCTGCAAACGAGCCGGCCATATTTCAAAAAATTGTTATTTCAGGAACAAAGAAGGTGATGGCAAAAATTCAAAAAAATTTAATGGATCATATTAAAATTTTTATAGAGATGGTAAAAATAATGGTAAAGATAGTTTTAAAAGCCGTACTAATCAACAACAAGCCAAAATGGCTACCGCAGGTTCATACAAATCTCAGCACATGGTGCTTGGTGTGGCCGAAAGGTTTAACATCCCTAGGAACAAAGAGACTGCTAATGCTGTGGAGGGTGACACTAGTTTTACCGCTGGGTTGGAAATGCAATGGACGCTAGATAGTGGATGCACAACCCATCTTACAAACAATAGAGAATGCATTACTAATCTTAAATCTGATAGTGAATCGTTAGTGTAGCGGAAGAAGGTAGATACATTTCTATCGAGGGTAGGGGTGATATTAATATTCTAACTACCACTGTGACGGTGTCAAACGTCCTCTAACCATTACAGATGCTAAATATGTTCCTAAATTGAGAACTAATCTCCTTTCAATTAACGAAATTGTAGGCCGCGGAAAAACTGTCGTATTTAATGAGAATAAAGCGTAAATAATTGATAATGAGAGTGGAATGATAATTGCTGAGGAGAATAGAGAAAATAACATGTTCGTATTAAAAAGTGAATTTGGAATTAAGCTATTTAACAATGGAGAACAATCATGTTTGAATGCCCGTACTACCGATGATAAATTATTGTGGCATAAGAGGCTAGGACATATTTGTGAAGATTACTTGATAGGGCTAAGAAACCATGAAATGATAAGAGTATCTCAATTTAGGGATAAGAATATTGATCCATGTGCTGCGTGTATTAGTGAGAGAACTATTTCAGAGAATTGAATGCAATCAAACAAGTCAAGTTCTAGAGTTGTATGCATGGACTTGTGTGGCCCCATGAGGTATCCATCAATTGGAGGTTCGCGATATTTTATGGTTATCGTAGACGTGCATAGTGAGAGAATCTTCACGTACTTTCTTGTAAGCAAAACCGAAGCACTCGGAAAGTTTATAGAATTTAAGAACTGGGCCGAGAACCAAACTAACAACAAAATTAAAAACATTAGGACCGATAATAGTACCGAGTTTGTTGATGCTGAATTTGAGAGTCTATTAAAACAATGTGGGATAGGGCACGAAAAAACTGTACCAAAGCAATGGTATCTCTGAAAGATCAAATAGAACTGTATTTGATAAAGCGAGAATCCTATTAATTGATGCAAAATTGCCAGCAAAATTTTGGGCAGAGGCCATCTCCACGAGCTGTTATTTGCAAAATATAACCCGAACAAAGAGGATAGGTGATAAAACACCAATGGAAAAATGGTTTAGTAAAAAACCCACAGCGTCGCATTTGAGATTATATGGTTGCCTCACTTATTATTATGTTCCTAAAGAGAAAAGGCACAAGATTCAACCTTAATGTGAAGTATGAATCTTTATTGGCTATTCAAGAGAACGAATAGCATATCGTGTGTATAATCCTAACAATGAACAAGTCATTGAACTAGGTCAGCTAGGATGATAGAATCAACTTTGGGTTCTACCTTAATAAATGCTGAAAATGACAAAACCAATGAAGGAAATGAAATTATACCAATTGAATGGTGGGAAATTGGAAACGATAATTCCACTGATGAGCCAAATGTTTGAACTAACCATACGTATAGTCAAGATGATGATATTGATAATGGTATTCAAATTTCCTTAAGTAACGATAATGATAATCTGAGGGATGGTCATAATCGACCTGGTAGGAAAAAGGGGGATACAAGGGCAGTGTTAGAGCTAAGACACAGGGACAGAATTGAGCAGGATGAGGGAAAGCTCAAAGAAATAGGAATAAGAAGATCGCAAAGAATTGCTGATACACAGGTTATTAATGCAAATTTAACCGAGACCGCCCCTAAAAGTTATAGTGATACCCTGAATTCTGAATTTAAGAGCGAATGGGATGAGGCCATGAGAGATGAATTAAACTCGTTAGAAAAACACGATGTTTGGGAACCAATTACAAAAACACAAAACATGAAAGTTATTTCTTCAAAGTGGTTGTATAGTATCAAAGAAAATCCTGCTGGTTCTATCAAACGTAGGAAAGCCAGATTAGTCGCATTAGGCTGCAAACAAAAGATAGGAATTGATTATGAAGCTAGTTTTGCTCCTGTAATGAAAATTGAGACTTTTTGATTACTAATAGCAATTGCAATCAGTGAAAACTTGGATGTGGTATTTCATGATGTAAAGACTGCATATTTGTATGGGGATATAAAGGAGAAAGTGTATTTAAGTCAACCTCCGGGATTTAATAAGGATATTGAAACTGTATACAAATTAAAGAAAGGATTGTATGGCTTACCCCAATCGGAAAAGTGTTGGCATGATAAGCTCAAGAGCATATTAACTGAACTTGGATTAAAACAACTTCAAGAGTGATCCTTGTATATTTGTAAAACTTGGAATGATATGATTATTATCGGAGTTTACGGCCGAGGACGACGAGGATTTTTCAGGGGGAAATCCTGAGATCACGCACTTCCTTCGGAAGGGAAGTAAAGCCGTTGGTCCCGTGTAGTCGTTTGCCGGCTGCACGTTAAAGAACCCTTGCGAGGCAAAATTTGCGGCCCCTATAACGCCGTCCTGAAATGACCATGGCAGTTGAAAAGGACGTTAATACCAAACAAACCAAACCAAACCAATCGGAGTTTACGTCTATGACCTTCAAATTATTGGAAAACCATAGTCAATAAGTGGGGGGTTTCAAAATTAAAAACACACTTTGAGCTCACTCACAGCACAATTGGTCAAAGTTTCCTTGGGATACAAGTTGAGAAATCCGGCCAAAACACATTCCTCAGCCAAGAGTCTTACACGAAGAAGATCCTCGAGCGTTTTGGTCTCCAGCACTGCAACTCAACAAAGACGCCAGGTGATGCAAACCAGAACCTGGACCACTATGAGGAATCGCCACCAATATCTCAAGAACTCTATCAAGAGATGATCGGGTGCCTTATGTACCTTTCAACGGGTACCAGGCCTGATATCTCATTCTGCGTGAGTCAATTATCGCAGTACTCAAAAGATCCAAAAGAGATGCATCAAGTGGCAGTAAAAAGAGTCTACAGATACCTAAAAGGTACAACTAAAGTGGGACTGAACTATTCAACAGACAGCAACGGTGGGGAGTTCGCTTGTATCATGGAAGTGCAAAAAACAAGAACTGATAGCCATGTCAACATGTGAGTCAGAGTTAATGGCCATTTGCGAAACTACTAAGGAGGCTTTGTGGTTGGATGGACTGATTTCCGAGTAAGGATTCCCTCAGTACATCAAGAGACCGATATGCATACGAACTGACAGTAAATCGGCAGTCGACTGGATGAGGGGTACGAAATCTCAATCTCGCACAAAGACATATAAACTGAAAATACTATTTCGTCAAAGATGAAGTCAGCAATGGAACAATACAGTTAACCCACGAAAATTCTAAAGAGCTAGAAGCTGATGTGTTAACTAAAAGACTGAGCTATGACGCAACTTTAAGATGTCGTTTGAAAATGAAACTGTCTGATAAGAACTTTGACAGCGGTGGCACCCAAGATGGGGATTGTTGTATATATTCGGCCGCCACCTGCTCTCACATACCATATAAGTGACGTCATACGGACTGAGAGGGTTGGACTATAAGATCCTTTACTCATAACCCTTTCGGGGTCATCTTTGTGCACTTACTAGTTACTTACTTCCTTGTTGGGGAATTCAAAAGGATATGCGTTGTTATGGGGTGTGCATGAGGAACTCTCTCTCCCTAACAGGAACTCTCTCTCCCTATCCATGAGATATTGTAAATATGTATTCATTATTGATTAATCATGCTAATAAAATTATTATAAACACTAACACAATATCATACGGAGAAAAAATATTGCAATGTAACTATAAATCCCTTATTGCTGTTCTTTTGTCTTCTTCAAATATTGTGGATGGTGTTTTAATATATTTGTGAACAAATATTAAAAATTTATTGATCAAAAACGAATTGTCTTTTGTTTTATGTTTTTTTTTCCCTCGGCAATTTTCTTGGAAACATTTTTTCGATATACGAAGCGTTTGCAATATTTCCTGCAAAATGGGGAAATTTTTTTTAGAAATTTCATTGTAAAATCGAAGCCTATATGAACTGATTTCGTCAAACATCTATAACTTTCTAGCTCTTGTAGAGTGAGATATAACTCAAGTTTCTTGGCAATTTGATCATCCATCATTCAAGAATTTTTGCGCACTGCAGACATCATGTCATAAATGGTCAAATCTGATTAAGAGATGCCTAAAATATGCACATACTTAAAAAACCTCTCTTAAATAGAATTTTTGATCTGTAATAATAGTCTCTTCGTCTTGGATTACGAAAAATTAAAAGAAAAAGGAGAAGATTATACAGAAACATATAAAGAATAGTTTAATAACTGCATTTCTTCGAGCGAGGCAATTTTCATCCATTTTTTTATGTATTAATTTATTTATTATTGTTATAATGGTTACTTATCAAATGCAATAATATGAATTGTGTTTCAAATATCTCTCCATTATTTGAATTAACTTTGAAATCTCAAATCGAGTGCAAATATTAAATATGCCAGGAATTGCTTGAATGTAGGTGGATAAGATATACTGGTCCCATGCGACCTGTTACGTTGATCACAAGAAGATTTTTTAAACCTATGCTATTTTCAAATTTATTTTTCATCATATTTTAAATATGTGCAGTTGTAATATACATTGTGTAAGTTCAATTATTATAGCCACTGGTCCATACAAAAGCCAACGCTTTTCTTATAACATGCTTTTTAGCAACAAATATATTTGTTACTGTATTTGGCACATGAACGATAGAGATCAGCAAACTGAATCAAAATTGTTAGCTTTCACACTGGATTAATTTTCACTTAGTCAAAGATTCGCTCCATTTTCAGTGATCCAATAAAAGGAGGCCTGATTTAATGTTACGCAAAATATTATTTACAATCTGCAAAAGTTTCACTTTATTATCCCACCACCCTAGGAAAAACATTCCATTGGTCGTTATGGAAGGTGAAATGAACAGGTGGGGATAAGAACAATTGCATCAGAAGAATGGGGAAAGGGGCTTTTTTACAACCTGCAAAAGTTTCATTCCATTTGATCAGTGGATTAAAAAGAACAGGTAGGTAGGATAATAAGATCAAAGAGAAGAAAAAGTGGAAAGGGGCTTTATTTACACCCTGGAAAAATTTGACTCTATTCAAATCCATCTCTAAGAACAACATCCCATTGGGAAGAGGAAGAGAATTAGGGAGACGAAAATCCAATGAAACTCTAAGCTTTATATCCACCATGTATGTGATCGTTTGGTATGTAAATAGACTTACCAACATTGGTTAACTTGACCAAGCAGAAACTCCACCTACTCCTACCTGAGCTGAGAAATGAAAGTGAAAAAGTGAAGAGCATTCAAAACGTAGTTGGATCTTAGACAAAGAGCTAAATCAACTAGTTAACTAGCTATGGAGACTTAACTGAAAACAAACGGAGTGAGTACCTTTCAAAGTTTTTTTCGTAAAAGGCACAAAAATCTTCAACAGAATAATGTGGAATTTGTTAAACTAAGAGGAGAGTTTTAAACATAAATGCACGCATTAAGAAAAAACGCATACCTAACTGTATTTACAGAAAGTAATCTGTTTTGTATTCTTTTTTTTTTTGTTTGTTTTTAACTTATAGTTCATGGCTGCATTCTTGATGCCACTTACTTTGAGACAGAAGCTGCATTAAAGACTTTCCATACAGTGCAGTTTACTCGATTACTCATTTAACCAAAACGGAAAAAATGACATTAAAAACAATGGTCGACTCCGGGGAAAATTCGAATTCTCATTGCCGCCTAAAATTAATTTAAGTAACAAAGATATTGAGCGACTGCAGCAAACAAATTTCACACTTTCAGGTCAGATCGCGATTTTGGACGGCAATATACCTTATTCTAACTTAGCTTCGATAATAAGGCAACTAAAAATGGTATTCTCAAGTTTTTATGCCTACGGATTTGAGCAGTGTTTCATTTTGTCTAAATTATTGGGTAAAGACGTACTAAATATTGAAGAACATCCACCACCACTGGATGAAGAATCGATCATAAACCCACACTTCAAGAATACATCTGCACGTGATGTTTATAGCACCCTTTGAACTGTAACAAGGTTCGCGAGGATGTATGAAGGAGATTGGTTTGGTTTGGTTTATTTGGTATTAACGTCCTTTTCAACTACTATGGCCATTTCAAGACGGCGTCATAGGGGCTGCAAATTTTGCCTCGCAAGGGTTCTTTAACGTGCAAACGGCAAACGACTACACGGGACCAACGGCTTTACTTCCCTTCAGAAGGAAGTGCGTGATCTCAGGATTTTCCCCCTGATAAAATCCTCGTCGTTTTCAGCCGGGATCGAACCCGCGTCCTCGGGCATCAGAGGCGATCACGCAACCACTGAGCCACCGAGGCCGATGTATGAAGGAGAAGAATTGACAGAAGGTTAGTGCTGAATTGTCAATAAACGTTAAAGAAAAAATAAGGAATTGACATTAAATTTGTAAGAAAAAAAAGTGAATAAAACACCCCCTGAAACTTTGTGAATTGTCAAAATTTCATTACTCCTTGTAATAATAATATAAAAATATTAGAATCTTAATTAAAAATTAATTTGATCTTAGTGAAAAAAACCATTAAAATCCCCTATATATATAAAGAAGGATGTTTGTGGGTG
>JAHWFO010020773.1:0-12615 GCA_023313115.1 Rhysida immarginata
GCTGGATGCACCTAATACTCGTACCACTCAAAGGTACAAATTGAGTCCCAAAACACTCTCTCTAAACACTTAGCAACCTATTTTCCATACAACACTTATATGTATTGGAACAATCTAACGTCTGACGTAAGGAATCAAATTTTAAACTGCATCTTAAAGTCATGCACAAATCATAAAGCACATGTAAAGAACTTAATACGAAATACACTCTCGAATTATAATTCATAAAATGTTATGTAATTTGTCCAACCTTGGGTGTAAAATTGTGATAAATAAATAAATGTTGTTCTTGTTGATTTGGTTTAATTTTTGTTGTATTGTTAGAAAATGTTTCTATTAAAATTTTGTCTATTAATGTTATTGGATATTTGTTGTTTATTAGGTTAATTTTTAGTTTTATAAGATATGAAAATGGCCTAAAATTTGAAATATATGAAAAGCCAACAAAAGGAAACAGCATACCACATTACTTCGCACAACAGCCTACACACCAATAAATAAACACTATTAAACAATATATACAAAGAATAAAACATCTTACATCCCCAACATGTATTCCTGCAAATTTAAAAACCTATTATTAAAGAATATTGTACCTGTAACTTTCATTTCTTGTGCCTGTGAATTTCATTTCTTCTGACTAACAACAGACTTTCTTCAAGAATCATTCATCAAGATTTTCTTCAAGAATCACACTTCAAGACATATTCAACATTGGTGACTTTTCTTTTTTTCTATTTATTATTTATACCTTTTACATTAAAAAAGATCATCAAATTAATAATTATTTATGCTTGGCGCAGTATCTCCGGCTTCTACGAGGGGAGATCAAAAAGTAAGTTGCACTAACTCGCCGCAGGAGCGCGCTGTGTGTCACAATCTTGGGCAAAGCGGAGAAAGGGACATTAACTGCGCAGACGTCGGATAGGACGGTTGCTGTGGTTTCCCGTCGTGTTTTGTGTGACTAGCGGGCTAAAAGCAATGGCGCGTCA
Source organism: Rhysida immarginata (assembly GCA_023313115.1). Taxonomy (NCBI): domain Eukaryota; kingdom Metazoa; phylum Arthropoda; class Chilopoda; order Scolopendromorpha; family Scolopendridae; genus Rhysida; species Rhysida immarginata. Next base: position 993 of record JAHWFO010020773.1, read on the forward strand.
ACTGGATGTCCACTCCAAACTTGAGGTGCGAGCAGCAATCCGATTTCTATGGGCCAAACGGGTGAATTGCACGGACATTCATCGTGAAATCACTGCTGTATATGGAAATTGAGCGCCGGTGTGATTTTGTTGCACGATAAGGCAACACCTCACAAGGCCCGCTAAACGTGCGAACTGCTGCAGCGATTCAAGTGGGAGGTTTGGCAACATCCTCCATACAGTCCCGACTTAGTGCCATGCGACTTTCATTCTTTTCAGTAAGCTCGAAACGGAACTCGGTGGACAACGATTTCGAAACGATGAGAAGGTGAAAGCGGCTGTCACCGTGTGGTTACAAAACGCTGGAGGAGATTTTTATGCATCCGGAATCGAAAAGTTGGTTGATCGTTCGGATAAATGTTTAGGGTCTCTTGGGGACTATGTGGAAAAGTGAACCTACATTGTATGCTGCTATAGCCGTGTTGCTTTTGTATAGGTGGTGTAATAAATGGCCATACCGTGGAAGTGCAATTTACTTTTTGATCTCCCCTCATTTAATAATTTTTCAAATATTAAGGAGATTAAAATGTTTTATAAATTTTTTGAATAAGTATAAAATTTTTGTTAATCATAGAAAATTCGATATTCTCGAGGCAGAGCCCTTGGAGGTTCCACAGTAATTAACGCTATGATTTACACACGAGGGGATCGAAAGGATTACGATCAGTGGAAGGCGTTAGGGAATGAAGGTTGGGGATATGAAGATGTCCTTCCTTTCTTCAAAAAACTGGAAGATTATCGAGCTCCACTAATTCAAGAATCAGACGGTAAGATTAAAATTCAAACACTTGTAAATTATGCTACAAAAATATTATAAGAAACATTCAGTTGCTCAAAAAAGTTTCAATCTTCGATTTTATTGTTTAGAGAATGTTAAATGTAAAGAGGTCATTAACATTTGACATTTGGCATATGAGAATTTTTATTTATTAATTCTTTTCCCATTCCAAACGAGTAAGTTCAGGAGAAACAGATAAAAAGTAACAAAATGGAAATAAAAATATATTGCCACTGTCCGAAATGTGGTATGCATTTCAACATGATTTTCGTATTGTAAACATATACCATATATTCGGGTAGGGGGAGAAAAAAATAAGAATGCATTCCTACAGAAGGTTGATTACGATCTTTAGTATCGCTTTATCTCGTGAATGTTGCGGGTCACTTGCGCATGACAGAAAGCACGTGAAATGATGATATTACATCCGCATTGTTGTGTTTCATTCGAAAGCAGTAAATGTTTCTGAAAATCAGACATTACTGGGAACAAACCCCGCGCGAGGAGAGAAGTCATATCAAAAGTGGTCCAAGGAATGTATGGAAGGTTTACCAAAAGCATTTAAAGTGTGTCACGTTTAAATTTTAGTATTAATATTAAACATAAATCTTAATGTGCACAGAGTGGGAAATGAGCAGATGTGGAATTAAACTATTCTCTTTAATGAAGAATATAAGAAGAAGTTCATACAACCAAATAAACGCATTGTACACTGGCTTCTGTGTATCAATTAAATAGCTATAGTTCATCAAATTTAGGTTGAAGTTGTCTATGCCGGGTATATCCATAGGATGAAGTATTTTTAAATATGGCCAGATGTCGATATCGTCGCAATTGGGCAGCACTATTTTAACAGAAAGGCAAAAGAACAACGTTAGCAAACTTATCGATAACTTGCCTTCGTTTAGGCTACGTATTATTAATAGTGCTAGAATCTAACGATTATGATAATTCTACGCTGCTTACGCTGGCAATTGTTCCTGTGAAGCCAGGAACCGAGAGGCTGCACGCCAAGTGACCGCGAAGCCCCCCCCCCTGTTATCTGCAATGGTGTTTCGTTGATTTACGCCCTGATGAAGTCCCTCGTTGTCGGGAATAACGACCAGTGCTTCTGCAATGAGGCTCTAGATGAAGGCACGAACGTCCTAGTCAGGTACTCCCCTCTCCTACGACGTATATCGGTTGCGGCACGAACGAAGTAGAATTTCCGCGATGCTTCCGTCGTCCCGCGCTCGTCTTGTTTGGCAGATTGCTTGCTGCTTTACAAAATCCAGGACCGTATTTTCGCCTCAGAGTCAGTGGACGTGTCTCCGTCAACGCTTGTAAGGTGCTCGACCGTTCCTTGGAAAAACCCCGAGCCGAGTCTTCCGTGTCTGGTTTCAAGCTTCTGAACACGCTTCCTCGCTTTCGTGGTAGTGAAACACAGTTCGCCTTCTCCAGCTCGGGTGGGGTCTTTACTTTAACGCCCTTACGCCAACGTTTCTCTTGACCGCCCACATTCTTTCTTTCGCCCCTCTTTACTCCGGGCATCCTTTCAGATCTTCTGTTGTTCCTTCCTCTCGCTATCAAAACTCTTTCCCTTCTTCCCTTCTCTCGAAAACGGCGACGCAGAGCGTTTTTCCCGCCATCTCTTCTCATCGCTCATTGGTCGATTCTCTTTCATCTTCGCCAATGAACGATCGGCGCATCCACAGATCGCAGCAGGGGAAGGCGAACGATGATCAATTGCTTGATTAATTTCCACCGCTGCTAAATTTGCTGACATAGTGATTACTTCACCCTTAGAGTGAATCGAGCTGATCACCTTTAGATCACTCCAGAAATCAAACAATTCCTGCAATTGAGCAAAGGAATCAGGTTAGAAGGCAGTGGTACCGTAAACGCGATTCATGGCTTAAAACCAAGTATAACAGCCCTACTAGAAGAGTTCACGAGGAAGTAAAAGCATTTCGTAATGATAGGTGGAACGATAAGGTTAAGAGTTTTCGACCTACGATAATTCTATTTGGTGATGGTTCGAGCCTTACGGAACAAAACAAGCCATTAATATTCCACCACTGTTAACCCAAAATGGCAATTTCATCACAAATGATGAAGAGCAGTTTATTGCTAATTCACTTTCGTCAAACAGGACTTGATATGTCTGAGAAAGTAAAATCCTGCATAACTGGCTTTCATAATATTCATGGCAATGTCCCAAAACATAACGTTGAAATTCAGAGCATCATTGAGAAATTGAAAAAGAAAAAAGCACCAGGAAAAGACTATTAAAAACAGTGCTTTGAAGAATTTACCTCAAAATACAACTCACGATATTGCAAAAGTGATTAACAACTGCTGGAAGAAAATTTACTTCCCGGATGCTTAGAAGCAGTCGGTTGTCTTAAGTATTCCTAAGCCAGGTCAAAATCCTGCAAATCCTATAAACCACAGGCCCATCAGTTTTTTACCATCAAATTACCAAAATCCTGGAAAGAACAATTCTCACACGATTCATTGGAATGGTTCCAGGAGCACGAAAATGCATTCAACCTACTCCTCTGACAATCACAGTCGCTGGATTTCAACCCAATCGAAAATCTTTGGGACGAGCTGGAACGGGTTATTCGAGGCATGAATCCACGACCATCCGATAAGAATCAACTGGGAGCAGCTGTTGCATCCGCATGGACAAACATCACGGAACAATGCTTTCAGCGACTAATTGGATTCATGCCACGGCGAATTCTTTCTGTTATAGCAGCTAGGGGTGGCGCAACAAAGTATTAAGGGGTGTTCCTAATAAATTGGCCACTCAGTGTATTTCAATTTGGTGTGAAACTGTGAGATACAAGTTCGTATGGTTCCCTTGTAAGTGGTATGCTTTCTCCTTCTTGGTCAAGTGAATGTTCGTTAATTTGGATTATTGCGTGTAAAATGCGATCTTTTTCAATTTTTTTTTAGGAGTGTACCATGGCACTGGAGGACCAATGATTATGTCGAATGCGCCTTATTCCACTTCTATTGCCGATGCATTCTTAGAAGCAGGAAAAATGATGGGCTATTCAATCAATGACCATAATGCTGGAAAATTAGCAGGTTATTATTTTTCATTAATGTCTGTATGAATAATGTGCCTCAGATTATGTGACTACAATGTGAACAATTTAAAGATAATTTAATTTAATTTTAAACACAATATTGCATTAAATTTGAATTCCTTAGGTTAGGTTAGCAAAAAATAAGTAAATAAATAAATAATACAAATAAAAAATGGAAAATAATTAAAAGAAAAGTTAATTGTTAATTGATGACAAAAAAAAAAGGTTCTTAGGGATTTTTTAAAAGTACAAACAAAATAGTGTAAATAAGATGGGAAGAAAGGGCAGAAATTTGGTTTAAACACGCATTAAAAGTGGAACGACTTGCATAGTTGGATTTTACTATTGGTAAAGATGATATGTGAACTTTCTCTACTATAGCGATGTTTCTTGGATTCTGCTTCATAGTTTAGAGGTGGGACCAGGGTGATAAGACGAATTTTGAATATCTAGAATAACTTATAAAGCTATAGGGAATTTAAAGTTACGAAATAGGCAAGTTATTAAAGCAGAAAAAGGTGAGTAACGGTGCTGATAGGGGTAATTGAAAACTAGTGAAGCATCGTTTGCAGTTTTAGCAATTTTAACGTGTTGAACTGGGTTGTGCCGCCCCATGTTATTATATTTATACAAGTTAGATGTAGTTGAATAAACGCATAATAGAAATCAAATACAACACATAAGGGTAAGAATGTTAGTCTTGAAATAATCAAGTTCCTGGCAAATTTATTAGCTAGATGATTAATATGTTTCATCTATGAGAGATTTCGGATGATCTAAAGACCATCGATGAGTACATGAAAACCTAATGGGTTAGTTATGATTTTTTTTTTCGCGAAAAATTAATTAACATTTTTGTATGTTGAATGCGAATTTATTCCTAACGAACCGCTGAAAGATATTCTAATGTGCAGAATGGTCGGAAAATGGAACCATAACATAACAATATTTAGGGTGATTCAGAAAGGTAGGTCAAGAATGAAATACCATCTACAGTTTGTAGCGGGGAACAAACTTTTTCCTATAAACACGGATCCGGAAATGCATCCTTACAGAGATAATGCAACTTGTACGTGGTAGGAATGACATTACTGTAGGTGTTCAAAATGCCGACCCTGTGTCTCGAAGGCGTTGGTCTAGTGTTTGAAACGCCCGGCGATGTGGGTGATCACGGTCTGGAAAACGCTGTTGGTAAATCCTTTCCGCTTCAGTAGCATTACCCTGTGCCTCGCCGCAGACGAGACGCATGTCCGCCAGCTCCACATTAGTCAAGCGAACCATTGTACGACAATGGAGTTACATGTTTCGTTTCTTCTCTTTTAAAGGAGAGAACACGAACAATTTACATGTTTAGATCCTTATTTACGTGGACCCTACTATTGCCGTCTAGGTAACGCACATCCATTCCTACCTCGTACAAGTTGCATTATCTCTGTAAGGATGCATTTCCGGACCCATGTTTATAGGAAAAATATTGTTCTCCGCTATAAACTGTACATGGTATTTCATTCTTGACCTACCTTTCTGAATCACCCTGTATAATGTGCAAAATAGGTTGAGTGAATTGTGGCATTAATGAATAAATTAAATAATAAAGTGGAAGTCGTGAAGCTTAAGATATTTCCAGAAAAGAGGAGCGCCTCTTATGTCATAAAAAAAAAATTTATAAAGCAAGAGTGTTTCAACCGAATCGAACGCTTTTTGAAATCGAGAAATACTGTCATTGGATATTTCGATTCATAAGGTTTTCGGTAACGTAATTGATGTTGGTAAATAGTTATACGTTTAATATAGACAATCTTGCATAATAAAGCCGTTCAAAAATTTTGGCAAAAAGTGAAAGTTATTTTTAAAGGAATCACTGTCAGCAGATTTATAACAGGGAAGAATGCGAGCAAACTTGAATGATGAAGGATAAATAGCTAATGTAATAGAACGATTAAAGAGAAAAGATATGGTGGGAATAGCTAAAGATTTATATGACTTTTTGATAATATCTTGTTGAAAACCGCGATGGAGTGGGTGTCCCATAAAGGACCTCCATTTTTTTAAGAGAAAATATCTCGGAAATGGATACTGATAGAAGAATGAAACAAGTGGTATGTTTATTACGAAAGCCGTAAAAATCTGATTTTCCAAATGTTGCCGACAGGTGACGCTGTACGTAGCGTCAATTGCTAACCACAATTTCTTTACTACTATTTTGGTTTAACGTTAATGTACCGAATTAAATTAATACGAGGGTTGGGGCATAAGTCATGGCAACTATTTTTTTTCTCATAGCTAAGGGATGGTATCACAAAATGTCATATGTCTCGAGGAAACCGTTCATTCATAGTATATTTCCACAACACCAGATGGCTCTGTGATTTCCTTTTGTTGCATTGAGAACAATGTTAAATCAGTTCTTAGTCAACCGCCGTGCAGGATGGATGTAACCAGAGTTGAACACGTTTTTCAATAGAAACACGTTTAGAGGCTGGGAAGCAATCTTTATTCAAAGAATTTAAAATAAATCTTCATGAACATTAGGACAGGAGTCCCATTGGTACACTAATCTATAGATTCTCAACTGCTAAAATTCCTGCGGTTGTTGGTGGAACTACAAACTTATCACGACTTTAATTAGAGTAATTAAAAGATTAGTCGGTTGCCTTAATCTGGTGTCGTCGTGTATAGAGAAAGGAGGAGGAATGAAACGTTTTAGTTAAATTAAGATTTGATTTAATTCCATCAATTGAAAAATAAAATCACTTATTAAATGTATTTTTCCATTTGATATAATCTAAATATAGAATTAGTTAAAAGTTCATGGATCTGTGTCCTCAATCGGGGTCCTGTAGACGAAAGTGGGATGTGCGCCTCGATGCTCACTTGTTGATGCCAACTATATCGTCGAGGTTCGGTGGATTCCGTCCCGCTACAAAGGGAGGCGGCAACCCAATCGGGTTCCAAGGAGCTTGGCCCAACACTGTTAATGAATAATCAAAAATGGCGATTAGCTTAACCAGCTAACGAGGCGAATAGGAAGGACATAAGAAATTCTAAATTCTTAATGCAGATAGTGCAGACTAGACGAAAGAGAAATTAAATTGTTCACTTAGCAATTCTTTTAAGTCTATCTTAACTATCCTAATTTTAGTATAACAGTCTTATCAGAATATCCGTAACGGCGACGCAATAGCCGAGCGCGGCTCGCGGCTAGAGATCTCCGCCCGGCACGCGCTCGCGAAGCACCCGTCGTCCGCTGGCGGGTTGGCTGGGGCGCTCGTCGTCGCTACGCTGTCGTCCTCCGGCGTCTGGCAGAGGAAAACGGTGGCGGGGCCTTCGTCTCTTGGATATTGGCCGGGCACCTATCGGATAGTGTTTCTCGCTCTACTTCTTCTCCACGGGTATCAGTCGCATTATCGCTGGCGGGCTGGCTGCCGACGTGGCCGTCTTTCCCGCCGTCAGTCGCTGAACCGTCCGAAGCTGTGGAATTCAAGTCCGACACTTCCTTTGGAACCTTTTCCAACTGCCTTAGAAACGTCTCGTTCGCTCGACCTTTCTTCTCCCTCTCGCTTGCCTCTTCTTTCGGGGTTTCCGCAATCAAGGGTTCGGAATCGATCAGCAAGAGCGGCGAGAAGTTCCCATCGTCGCGGGCGTGTCGTCTTAGCGGGGGGGCTCTCTCGTATTCATCATGGCGCAGGGACGAATTATAAAAAGTTCTTTTCTGATAGTTTATGTCAAAATCACTTGCCTGAGCATGGGGCAAACCACGGCACCTTCGTTCCTTCTGTCCGGGCTTCTTTACGACCTGCCTGGTCGACGAACCAGTCTTCTCCGTAATTACGTGGCGGACCTCTCTTTTACGTCGGCGGAAACCTTTACTTCTCCGCGGGCGGGTATTCCTTATCATTCGGTCCTTCGGTCACTTCGGTCCTTCGGCATTCTGAATTCTGCTTTCATCACCTGGTCTTTCGTGTCCTCGTACTTTTGTACATTCTTCCTCGGAGCATGAATCCCTCCGACCGTTCACTTCAGAATTCGTTCCTTTCTGCCTCCTTCTTCCTATCTCCTCTTCTCTTCCAATCACCTGCTCTCTTCCAATTTTTTTCCCATAACGACGCTCCAATCTCTCTCTCTTCGCCTCTTTGGCTCTTCCATTCTCGTTTCTAGGGGGCCGGTAGCTATTTAACCTATTCCTCCCACGCATTCTTCTTTTGCTTTCTTTCGCTTTTATTTTCGCGTCTCGTGTTCGATCGCCGGATTTATTTAAAGATGCTCCTTCTCCAATTCGGCGATCTGACAAAACTCTACATCAGATCGGAAGTGAATCGAACTGTTCCCACATTGATGCTCAACATTTCAGAAAGTTCCCCTACGTTAACATGCCCATTGTTGCGTAAAACAATTTCCAGCTCTCACATTGTCACGTAAAAAGCAGAGCTTGAAAAAACTATTAATAAAATAGAGGAAAGTGACCAAAAGCGGGCCCCCTCAATCTCTGCTCTGTACGATGCTGCAGCATAGCAATGAAAGATTGAGATAATAGTTTTATACAATAGTTTTATACAACTGCCTACTGCCTACTTGACTACCAATGCCCAAACTGTTTAGCCTACTCAATCTGTTCTTTTTTTCAATGACGACATAAGCTCGTATTCAGAATAAGCGCTAATTCTCTTGCTCTTGCTTAAACCATTGTTGAGTCCAAATCCAATAATATGGAATTTGTATTCAAGAATGGTCTTGATCAAGAACATTAACGCTAATCCTGAATTCGGACCAGAATGGTTTTTTTTGTGAATATCGGAACTTTTTATGCTCTTCAGTTTCACGTGTTTTGTGCGAAGAGTTTGAATGTAAATGATTGAATTGTTAATATCAGTTTGAGATAGTTAACATGCATATTAACAAAAATATTAATTCAAATAAATGAATATAAAATCCAAAAAAATATCAACAAAGTTAATTTATTTTTTGTCATACAGTTCTAATAACTCGCTACTTGCTCGTGATCATTAACATAGGACCATTTCTCTTCTGACGTATCATGGAAAAATAGAGCACTTAATTCAAAAATAAACTATTATCACTTAAGATTTAATGTATTATTTTCTTTAAAGTTTCACAATCCGTCATTCAAACTAAAACATGACAGTTATTTATTAACATCTCCATCACGCAACTGAATGCATCATCAACAAATCAATGTTCGTCACTAATTTGGGTGAGGGAGGCAAAGGGAAAACAAAGAAAAAGGGCAGGAGGGGTGTTAGTTAGGGACGGGACCCCATCTTTTACCTGTCCTGTTGATCTGATTCCTACCATATACGGATCATTTTCGTCTTCTGTCATCTAGTAACACATGCGTCCAATTAGCTTCTTTTAATTATGATGTTGAAACAGCACATCTACGGTTAACCTCAAATGTTTTTCGTTCCATCTTGGAAGCCAACACGGAGTCGATCTTTTCCTCATGACTTCTATTTGTAAGAATAGTAATAGGGTTCATCATATAGCCTGGGAGTAGGTGAAAAGAAATTCTTGTGCAGAAAAATAAATTATCATCAATAACAATCCTATGCCAGAATTCTGTTACTTTACTCATCTGGGTTTACGATCTAAGGAGGCTTCTCAAGGTCCGAGTGAGATCCACTTCACCATTCTTATATTTCGCCCGTACTACGTAATTCCATTTGTACTACGACTTAAGCATCAAACACGCAATTACCGCACAGAAATCATTGGCAAAATTGCCATATTAGTTGGAATTGTCCGCAAGCAAGCCTTTTCCAAAATTAAATATTTACTGCTTTCACTGCAGCAGAAGGAATCTCTTCTACTCATCAAGCAAGCGAAACAAATTCGATCTCTTTACTTAGCAGCCATTAAATTCATTTGATTTCATCATTATAAATCAATTCCTTTTTCGTATCAAAGAAAAATTAATGAAGTCCGTCATGCTGCGAAAACAATGCGAAAAAACATTCTTATCAGGCAATCCAAGATCACCGCGATCATCAGTCCAAACTAATGTTCTCTGCACGAGCATATTAATTGAGGACCTCTCTGTATTCTAGGTCCGTAAGGAAGTTCTCCCTTCATCTATCTCCATCGAAGGAAAAATCATATCTTACCCCAAAAATTAAAATTTAAATTTTTCGTCCAGTTTGTAACAAGGCTGTCATCTCTTCTTCTTTCCTTCGCTTCCTTTCAACAATGTCCAAAACAAAACTTCACACAACGTCACGTACTGCTTGACGTCGTCGTCCGAGGTGAATCATTTGCCTCTCAGAGCCCATCAGCCAGCTGGACGACGTCATCGTTAATGCTATTTGGTGTTCCAGACCGTGCATCATCGGCTAACGACAACCGTTCTTCCCTGAACTGCTTGTGCCACGCCTTGACCCTTGCAAGAGACATGCAGTGTTCACCGTACACTTATGACATTCTTCGATGAATGTCCGTTCCTTCTACTATTTCCGCTGTCAGAACCCAACAACACCTCTTTGCTCTTCTTTTGACGCCTCCATTTCACTTATTCACTGCTTATATTTTAAATGCTAATGAGAAGGGAATTTTGCTACTTAACCAATACGGTTGTGGCTAAGGCGTTTAATACTGTGCAAAGACAAACTTTATGATTATCTTCAGAAATTAGGACTTGACCGGAATGCGCTGCAATTGATAAGATGCTACTTTAGTCAGCGTTATAATTATATGATCCAGGATCAATCGGAAAGCGAGTTCTCATCGATAAGAGGCTTGCAGCAGGAATCTCCAACGGCAACGGTGTTCTATGCGGCGGTAACAGCATCTATATATTAGCTGCCATTAAATTGTGAAATATTCTCATTTGTTGATGATAACTTTTTATTAAAAATTTGCGTGCCAATTACAGCATACGAGACGTTAAATCGAATTAAAATTGACATAAATATGTTAAATGAATGGTATGCGGAACAGGGTTTAAAGTTTCACCCGGAAAAAAACAATATTTTATTAATTGAAGGCAGTACTGTACGTAGGTGTGCTATCTTGAATGTAGTATTTGATAACCGATTGACTTTTGAGGATACGATACAAAAATTACTGGTTGACTTAATTAAATTAAAATATCTATTTAGACTATTGAGAAAATTACTGAATAAGAACGAACTAATTAAAGTATTTAAAAGTATTATGGTTCCTAAGGTAGAACACGGAGTGGTGATATGGGCCGCTGCACCAAAAATGTATATCAAAACGGCACAAATTGCATGTAATGATATAATAAGAGTTATGTTTAATCTCCCAAAACTGGCGTCCCTATCGGATATGTGTGCTTTATATGACCTTCCTCCGTTGCAATACATTAGCATCTACTGTATGTAAAACTCAAGGAATTATATCGAGGAATAACTGATGAAGACCATCCAATGCATTTTTTGATAAATAATAATCCAATGACTAGAGAAATCCGTAGACTTAAGATAAACCCACCAAGAAAAATGTCTCATTGATTGAAAAAGTTTTTTCCATATAATATTCTTAAGTATTTTCGATAGCCGTTCTCAGATTATTTATTGCGACAATGAACGATGTCCTAATCATAGACGTCATGTTTTTAAATTATTAGGTGAATTGGCACAAAATGGTTGTAGGATTTGATTTACTTATTCCACTTCGGAATGCAAGATAATAATAATAATAATAATAATAATAATAATAATAATAATAATAATAATAATAATCCTCGTAT
>JAHWFO010020774.1:0-11298 GCA_023313115.1 Rhysida immarginata
TGACACATCATTTCAAGTCGTTTGATATAATACATGGCATATTTTAGCATTGAAAGTTCCACTTAACCATAATTGTTTCGCTAAACCAGGTTTCATGGAAGCAATTACCTCTATCATTAGTTTTACGTTATATTCATTAATGGCACATCATTCCAAGTCGATTGATATATTACATGCCATATTTAAGCATTGAAAGGTCCAATGAACGGTAATGGTTTCACTAATTCAGGTTCCTTGAAACCAGTCTCGACTGTCATTAATTTTACGTTATATTCGTTCCTGATTCGTCGTTCCAAATCATTTAATATATTACATGGCATATTTTAGCATCGAAGTTCCAATGAATCATAATAGTTCCACTAAACCAGGTTCTTTGAAACCAATTTTGACTATTATTAATTTTACGTTACATTCATTCATGAGGCATCATTCCAAGTCATACGATATATTCCATGGTATGTTTTAGCATTAAAGGTGCCAATGAACCATAATGGTTCCACTAAACCAGATTCCTTGAAATTACAAGTACTTTCCTCTCATGTTCCTTATTTTTTGGATTTGGTAGTTTATTGTGTTTTTATTATATCAGGTATTTGCTAATAATATCCCAGTTACTTTTACATATATAAAGATGTTATCACTTCCTCCTGTACCCCTCACAAACTTGAAACATTCCATTTATTCTACTGAGATTTCAAAACAATATCTTGATTGTGCCTTATTTTTTGTGCGCTACTATACTATTTATATTTAAGCTAAATTGTCCCTCCATATCTCTGCGTCTCTCCCCCCGTCCCTCTGTGGAAAATTAAGGTCTGTTTTGGAACAAAAACCGATAACTTTTTTGTTACTAAAGAAAGAGCGTTAACAAAATTTTTAAAAAATAAATTAAAATCAAAAACTTCAAAATTGGTATTTATTTTATTTTTAACTAAAATATTACTTTCAAAATGTATGAAAAAAAACTTCAAAATAGCTTAGAAAACGATGAAAAATACGTAAAATGCTTACTTACTAATTATAAAAATATTTTGAATAGTTGGTTAATAACAATTTTTAAGCAGTTGTCTCTATGGAATAATGGGCGAGGTCAAAAATGCAAACACGGAGTTGGGTTGGTGAAGCAACGATTATTGCTACAATTGTTAACGTATAGTTGAGTATCGTAGCAACAATGATTTTGTTGACTAACTCAACTCGGTATTAGCATTATTGACCGCGCCCAATGTATAGGTACATAAAAGGCACTATATTATTCTTGGGGACCTTTAGGTTCTAAAATCAGTTGGTTGACTTTCAAAGGCTGCAAAGTATTTGTTATACGGTTTTCTAATACTTTCAATTGAACATCAACAACAGAACAATTAAAATTCATTAAAAAGAACATCAACAATGATTTGAGTTAATTCGATATTTATTATTAAAAAAAAAACAATAAAAAAGGCAAAGCTACATGGGTTGACAAATACACTACATGATCAAAGGAGTTGGGACACCCCTGTGAACACCTGGGGTGTTTCTCCTGGACTGGACTGGGCCCGCTCATCAAGGTGGACGGAAACCTCAATGCTGATGGCTATAGGGCCATTCTGGATAACGGGGCACTTCCAGCGCTGTGGGAACACTTCGGTGACGGGCCATTCCTCTTCCAGCACGACAATGCGCCTTGCCATATAGCAACATCCATATCCGACTGGTTTGACGAGATGCGGGTTGAAAAAGTGGATTGGCCCGCCCAGATTCCTGATCTTAACCCCATCGATCATCTTTGTGACGAATTGGAACGACATGTGAGATCCATGATGGTTCGCCCTACATCTGTCCAGGAACTGACCACGACACTCCTCGAGGAATGGAGGTCAATACCTGTGGACACATACCGTAAACTTGTGGAGAGTATGCCATGTAGGGTGGAGACAGTGATAGCAGCTCGGGGTGGTCCTACACACTACTGATTGAAGCTTTTTGCGGCTTTACGGTAGAGCAACAGGTGTCCCAACTCCTTGATCATGAAGTGTTTGGTGCACATCCTGTTTCTTAATGCTATCTTTTTTGCAACGCTTTTTACCTGTGTTAACGTGAACAAATACGCAAACAAAATATATTGTGCACATCTAGAGCATAGGAATATTCCAACCATATAAATTTCATGTGTATTCGTCCACGTTAACACAGTTACGAGTGCTTATCAAAAAAAAGTTTTGCCGTATTTATATATAGATAACGCAGTTTCCGTCTTTTTTTTGTTACTCCATAACTTCTGCACCGGGCAACCCCCAAGGCTGAAATTTTGCATAGAGGACCTCGAAGACCCGCAGAGTGTCTTAGGCTAGGTTTCGTTCACTTCCGATCTCCCGTTAGCCTCCTACGCTCTTCTAATCGATATTCAGATGGCAACAATATCGAAAAAATAGGAGATACCTCACCATCTATAAGCACGGACCAACAAAGCAAAGCAAAGGTTGGGCCAACAATCGGCAAGTTGATTTCTTATCAACAATTGGCTGTTTGTGTTTCTATGGTGCATCAACAAGGGGTAATATTAAATGCTTGCTTTAAGGAGGATTTAAGTTTTAAGGGGATTAATGATAATAACGACGGCTCAAGTTAGGCGGATGCCCCAAGCGGTAAAAAATTTGGGGCCCTTAAACTGAAGTTAGGAGACTCAATTATGGAGCCCTCAGAATTTACTGCTATTTGATTTGAATAATTAAAGCTTCCTTCCATTAAATAAATTAACTTACTTTCAATTACTTCATTAATTAACCTCCTTTCAAATATTAATTTACCGAATTAATTAACTGGCGATCGCGTTGGCCATAAAATTTTTAGATGTTATGAATTAAACTTATAATGCATTTAAAAAAAACCAATACATTTAATAACCAATCCTATTATTTATATATTTTTATTTGCTCATTTATTTATATATTTATTTATTTAATTATTATTACTACACATTTTAATTATTGTCATACATCCCAGTTAATATGACAGTAAATTTAAAAGATAAATGAAAAATTAAGCCTACAGTCAACAATGTCCTAATTGATCAGATGTTGGCCCTAGCCCAGGCTGTGGAATTTTTTTTCTTTTCAAATTTCATTTATTGCTTATTTAAATGTCTTTAACATCTGTAGTTTACACTTTAACATCTGAGGTATGGTTTTTAGACAAATCCGGTCAGATCACTCATCAGCTATTCTTTATTTTCCCTCATTGCAAATAGCTTATCCACTCATTACAAATAGCTCTCCCTCAGTTTTAAACGTGTACAGTTTCCGGTCAGCTTATGCTACGCTATGACCATAAAAAAGGCCTGGAGTCAGCGATTAATGTTGAAAAACAAGGGCAAAAAAGATCAGATAAAAAATGATAAGAAATCAGAAAAAGAGAAAAGAACATATTTGAAGCGCTGTACAGGGAAGCGACCCCCGCGAGAAATGAAGAAGGTCGGGCGAGTCGACGAAAAGAGAAGAGAAGAGGAAATGGGAGAAAGGTGGAAAGATAAAAAAGACAGACAGAGAGTGTTCCGAATCGAACGAAAGAGGTTTGAAAAAAACTTGTATCATGGGAGAACAAGATTTGAGAGAAAAGCAACAAGGATTGAAATGAGAGAGCAAAGAGGGAGAAAGCAAAGGGGACAGTCTACCAAGAGAAAGCAGAATTTCGAAATATGGTGCGAGTTTCGATGAGTACTAAGCATTCCATTATCGTGTACAGATAAACTGGAGACGATGGCTGAGGAAATTAAGACTGCCATGCCGGTAGAAATGGAGGCCAAGGATAGCGCTTTGGCTCGTGAAAATTATTCCGAAGATGCGCAGGCTACAGCGTGGGAACTGGCGTCAGCGTCCGCACGCTGCCTTGCTTGTGTGAGGGATTGTGCTGCGACAAATATACGTGAGTGAAATTCATTGGTTTCTCCTTATACTATCCAATAACTTTAAATGTGTTATTCTCACACTCATTAGTGTGCTCATCATTTAAAACATCGGTTTACGCTCAGCGATTCGGAGAGTTTCAAAAGTGGATGCTCTTGTAATATTCTATACTAGTTTTAAGAATCATTTGAAATCTAATATTCTTATGCTTCTTTCTTTCCTATGTATTTTCCATCATATTAAGAAGCTGATTTATCACGGATCTCATTGTGGCGAGATGCCCTGTCACCCCATAAGACTACAACTAGACTTATGTGCCCAAGACCTCTCACCATTCATACGCACATAGGACCAGGGTCCGAAGCGATGAGCAGACAATATAAATGTAAGCTTGCTGGTTTATTAGAAAAGTTAGTAATCCTTGAACTCGAAACTCCCAAAATAAAGTGAAGGAATTTACATAAAGAAAATAAAATTAGTAAGCATTCATATAGTTAACGTTTTGAATAACAGCAAATTGTTTTTCTACGTAGGATAAGAGTGCCTACTCTCTTCATAGTAGGACGTGGACCTTTCCCGAGTCAGATGCTAAATTGCTTCAAGAAATCCAGCGGCCCAAGAATTGATTATTCCCAATTTTATTAATTAATGATTCCATTGTAACATTTCATTTGACTAATGGTGTTAGCCAATCTTACGCATTTCATAATTCAACTTTATGATTCATCTGTACTTGTTGATTTAGCTTTATTAAATTATTATATGTTAAATTAAGGCCAATGTCCTTCCTCCTTACTTTGCTGTCACACACATCAGGTTATCACGTGACAGGGGAGGACATCACTTGGTTGCTTAGCCGTGACGACTAATGGACATTTTTTTGGTTTTGTTTGAAACTAATTAGTGATTCCACGGTGCAATTCATCATTGACGAACTGTTTTGGATGTTGTTAGATGAGCTTCACTGTGCTATGGTGCTTGGAGTACTCCGCAATTTTCAAGAGTGAGGACGTCACTACAGGATTATAAAAGTTGGTATAGTAGATTTATATAGAGTTATGAGGAAAAAACCACTTAAAAACGATGCAAAATGGCCAAAGCAAACGGTCAGAAGTTTTTGGGGACCAGGCCGATTGAGGAATATAATAAAATATATAAGGCTTTAAGTTCGACAGTAACAGGATGGTCTAGGGAAAAGCAAGTGCAAGTCTATAACAGAGCATTTTCAGAAGAAGTTCAACAGGGGTTGGGAGAAAACCAGACTTAATCGTTGGAGCAGGCGATGCAGTATACCGAGGCCATTAAGTTTTAATAAAAACCAGTTACGAATGTGTGGTACTGCATTGCCAGAACGATGTTAATTAATTAAAAAATCGTTACTCTATAAGCAAAGTCGGTCAATTCTTCAGGATTTATATATAGATAGTCCAGGGGGTGGGCATTGTGAATGTCTCCAATTCAAAGCATTTGGTGTTCAATTATTAACCGTATATAAATCACCAAAATGCCTTCCGAAAATTGCTGTCGAATGCATAAAGAATGCTATCAGTGCAAAAGAAAAGATTATTATAGAAGGAGGCTTCAATATTAATTTTAAGGACAAATCAAAAAATGAAATATCAGAATACCCTCTGTCACTCGGTCTTACTCCACGTATTCAAGGATATACGACAAGACAGAATTCAGCAATAGGCAATATATTCAGCAATTTCCTTCTACAATCCTGTACCATACGGAATTATTTACAAATTTGGGTCAGATTTAAAAAAAAAACATTGTAGATCACATATTCACCGTATAACATACGGAACCCTCTCCATGCAAGTTCGACTCGCACTTGTCCATTTTTCTTTCTTTAGGTTCATATTGAGACTTCTGCTTATTATTAGTATTAAAGAATATGCAAGCTAGTACGAATTAGGCACAACAACAAAGACGTTACATTGTCAAATGAAAAAACACAATCACCACCGGCTCTTAAACCTGGGATCAGTATGGCACAAAAACGGCTTTTCGACAAACACTACTCCATGATACAACAACTATATAACAGCTGCGGTAGGACCATATGAATGTGACCTGATTTTTAGTAAAAAATGGAGAAAATACTTTTTAAATATTTTTCAAAGCAGCAGCAACACAGCTAGTTCGTTTGTGCGAGGCAGCATGGCTAACTAGTGGTTCTGTCATCTACCAGAAAATGGCACTGTGAGAACGATTTAAGCACACACCGCGTGAAATACGAAGATGGTACGATTTAGGCAAGTTTCCCCTATACAGGGTGGATACATAAATGAGCCCCCTTTATATTTTCGTACGCGAAGCAGGGATGTCAATTTTGATGAATCCAATGAATAGGAAGTTGTGGGTGATCTAACCCATGGTGCACTTTCCATCATCCCAAATATACAAATTAGGACACATTCAAATCCTATCATGGAATTCCGAACAAAACAAAAAAATTTTAAAATCTTTTTTTTTGTCACTCTTCGTGTTGGTCGTGTTTCAATTCTTGATAAGGCTGTTATAATGAGCAGAGAATTTGCGTCAAACTTTGTGTCAGGTTAAGAAAACTGCGCCTGAAAAAGAGGTTTTTGGTGAACAAGCATTAGACCAAACCCAAACATTTGAGTAGTTTAAGCGTTTCAAAGATGGTCGGGAGTCTGTGGAATACGACATACAATCTGGTCGACCATCCACAAGCCCAACACCCGAAATGATCAGGAAAATGTGTGATGTAAACTGGGAGGACTGAAGGTAGACCATCCACGCTGTTTGTGATCGCCTTGCAATGAACATGAGACGAATTGCTGCAAAGTTCGTTCCTCGACTTTGAGCAGTGATTACGGAGACCATCGGATTGCGGTGTGCACTGAAATGCAAGCAGTTGAAAATGACCCAACCTTAATTACCCAAATCAAAAATGGAGATGAATCGTGGATTTACTGTTATGACCCTGAAACGAAGCAGCATTCATCCTAGTAGAAGACACCTTCCTCTCCACGGCCAAAAAAGCACGCCAAGTGCGCAGCAACATCAAGACCGGGAGGAACGTTTTTTTGACAATCGAGGAATCGTAAACAGGGAGTTTGTTCCACCTGGTCAGACGGTAACTGGGAAGTTCTACTGCGACGTTTTGAGACGAGTGAGGGAAAACGTGAGGTGCAGAAGGCCAGAGATGTGGAAGAAGAAAGACTGGCTGCTCCATCACGACAATGCTCCGGCGCACACATCGCTCACTGTGAAGGACTTCCTCAACAAAAACATGACTGCTGTCCCTCACCCTCCCTACTCGCCTGACCTGGCACCCTGCGATTTCTACCACTTCTCAAAATTGAAAGTTTGGTTAAAAAGGCGACGATTTGACTCCATTGAAATGATCCAAGCTGAATCGCAGCAAGTGTTAAACATGCTCCATGCTACATCCTGAGGACTTCCAGGAGTGCTTCCGGAAGTGGGAAGGAGACTACTTGAAGTGGAAATTAAAAGATCGGGTAAGTACCGTATTTTATAGAGATACATTTCAGTATATTTTGGGTAGCAACTCGTATTATAAAAAAAAAGCAAATTCTCACCTTTGTCCGAGTTTGCAGCAAACGTATTTGAAACAAAGCAGCAGAATTCCTAGACCAATAAGAGAAATTGCTATCGTTGCAAGAAAAACGTACTCTGTACAAAAAAGGAAAAAAAAGAAAAAGAAAATATTAATATTCAACTTTTAATATTCTTAGGAATTCCCCACCCTTGAAATACAGATTTAACATTTCACTTAAATAAACATTTAGTTTTCATTTGAATTTTTGAACCTCTTAAAAATAATTTTTAATGAAATAATGAAAGTGGAAAAGGTGGTAATGTGGCTCCTTGCTTGTAAATTCCCCCCCCCCCCTCCCCTATCTAATAAATCAACTATTAATGCCTTATAGGAAATAGGTAGAATAGCCAATTAAGTAATAACTAGTTGCAAAATTTAAAGTACAAGGTAGGATCAAAAAGTAAGGTAACAAGTGCCCTATAAAAGAACCACTATATGCTAGTAACTTTTTGTTTTTGTCTGTTGTAGGTATTGATGGGTAGTATCCCTGGTGACCGCTAGAGAGCAGCACGGTGACGTAGTTGCAAATAATCCCAGTTCGAAGATGGCAAGGCTACTGGAAACATGATCAAATGTTGAAGTACTAAGTGTGATAAGGTTTATGCATGCGAAGGGGAAGAAACCAACCGAGATCCATCAGGAACTTGTGGAGGTGTATGGCAACAACGTGTTATCGAGGAAACAAGTGTGGTGTTGGTGTAGGGAGTTTGATAATGGGAGGACTGACATCACTGATGAGCATCGAAGTGGCAGACCGTCAACGTCTGCTAGCGACCAGAACGTTTGTCAGATGGAGGGAATGATTAAGGAGGATAGCCAAATCACACTGTCACACATTGCAGAGGTACTGAACATTTCGCATGGTTCCGCTCAGAGTATTGCCAGTAGCCCTGCCATCTTCGAACTGCGATTATCTGCAACCGCTACACCGTGCTGCTCTCTAGCGGTCACCAGAAATACTACCCATCAATACCTACAACACACAAAAAGAAAAAGTTACTAGCATATAGTGGTTCATTTTTAGGGCACTTGTTACCTTACTTTTTGATCCTACCTTGTATATATATATAAAGTGGTGGCCAAAAATTTAGCATCTATATTGGCTTATGTTGCTTGTTACCAAAAATTCTTAACCAGTTAAAAAAATTACACCAATAAAAGAATTACGTGTGAAATGATCCAACAAATAACCATGCATGTTGAATTCAAAATTGAAACAATGAGATAATTTTCTTAATCCTTTAGGTGATTTTCCTATGGACAAAAATTTAGCACCATATACAGAGTAAATAAGTAATACATCATAGAATCAGTATTTGCTTAGGTAACCAAAGTTTTTAATAACGGCTATACATCGTCTGTGCATGGATTCCACTAGACGTTTACACCGAACTTCTGGAATGTTGTTCCGTGATTCTTTGATGGTGTCGAGTAGTGTAAGAATATTATTGTTTTTTTTTTCTTTAACAGCCCTTTTGACATCAATCCATAGCACTTCTATGGGGTTCAAATCTGCTGACTGAGCAGGCCATTCTCGCCACAGGCTGACATTTGACTTTCTCGTACATATCTACGATGTATTGATGAAACAACTGGCGGAATCGTAAGATGTGGTTTGAGGATCCCTCTCTCAGCATAATGCGGTATGCATAAAACTCTATAGAAGATACTCTTTTTTGCATCGTATTTCCTGTGAGAGGATCGATTAGTTTTATGTTAAAGTGGTAACCATCCTCGCTATCAAAGAAGATAAGAGGATACTGCAGAGCATCATATGAACGGTGTGTTTCTGGAATCCTCAGCAAATTTTCACTTCGTCTCTGAACAATGATGTCACGGCTATCGTACTCTTCCAGATCAACCATGTGTATGGCTATATCGTTAATGGTTGAGGCGTTAAAACGCCGTTCATGTTCACCAGATGGCCTCTTGTCTGCCCGTATGTCTACTTTGTACTCGTCTGTAGGCATCCTTTCTAATACTGTTTTAAACATTTTTTACCAGGTGGTTGTGCGAATGAAATATTCTCTGCAGACTTAAAACGATGTCTTGTCGCACGCTAGATATATTAGCACATCGTTGATCAGCTTCTAATATTTCATCACGCTCCTGCTGCAGACGAAGCTGCCGTTGTTCAGGTGTCTCTGACGCTCGGATAGTTTTCTGTCTCTTAGCTGCAGGGTTTTTCTGACCAATATTCTTTCTGTTCTTTGGTGGCATTACGATAGGTATGAATTAAAATGGTTCCTTCGAACGATTATTAAATAGCACAACACAGATAAATCGTATGCTTTTTGGTTTGATGATTCGACTTGATGTATTTTTGGAATTAAACTAATAGGTTATGCACTGCTCAAACGTGCCACACATACACACATAACACACACACAAACACACAAAGAAACACACACTTTTCCCAATCATCTGAAAGCTTGTTAGGGAGCTGAACGAAGACACGTGTATCCTTTGCCTCATCGAGAGAGACTGCCCTATATATATCGTCTATTATATCCATTTCCTGTTCATTGTTAATAATTCTTGGAAACGAATGTTCTGTCATTGCATCATTTTGTGCTCATTGTTATTGGTGAATTGCGTATTGATACCATTGTTGATGCGAACACGACGGGCCTATTGTTGCACAAAATTTGCCTTGCATTGTTTGTCATGAGATATATATTGTTGGTCCATGCAGAGTGTTTGTGAATTGCGTGTTGATACGATTGTTGATACCTATTGTTGTACAAACTTTGCCTTGCATTGTTGGTCATGAGATATTTCTAATTAATATGCTCTGCCATAACCATGAATATCGATTTTTTATCGATGATTATTATTTTTCCGAAATCTAAGGTAAAGTATGCAAAATTTCATCAAGATCGGAAAAAAAACTGTAGATTTGTATAAGAAACAAACAAACCCACAAACAAATCCACAAACCCACAACTAAACATCCTTCTTTATATATATAGATAGATACAGCAATGGCGAAAACTGGAAGTAAATTTACGTATTCGATAGCACCGTTCACACGAATCTTCAGAAACGCGCGAAATGAGAATAGGCCTAACATTATTTAGTCTTTTTAACTATGGGGCTGACATTAATTAGCCATTTTTAACTATAAGCCTAACATTAATTAGCTATTTTTAACAACAGGCCTAAAAGTAATAAGTCATTTTTAACAATAGGCCTACCATTATTTAGTCATTTTTAACTATAGGCCTAACATTAATTAGCCATTTTTAACAATAGGCCTAACAGCACTGAATTTTAAAAACGGAATGAACACGTGCATTGACAAAGCTTCATAACGGGCACGTGCTCCAAGATGACATCAACAATCCTTAAATGTTAAACAAAAAGTAACACTGTATTCACTTATGATTCATCAGTACAAATCAATTGATATAGTACATGCCCTAAGTTCATATTCTCAACATTGGTGCATGTGCTTGAAGGGGTCCACGAAAGCGCATCAAAAGTTGACACATCGCATTTAAGTTCATTCATTTTACGATGGCCGGCTGGACACATAAAGTTACCGATTAAGCTTGTATTCTTATACTGTATATAGCTTTAGTTAAAGCTCGTAAGAAGCGGTTATTGAAGTACTTTTTGGGAGTCATTTTCTCGGTCATAGCATTTCGAAAATCGAAAATAATGCCATATTCGTCTTGTGCTCGTCAATCCCGTTCGAATGACTTATTACATGCCTTATATTGCCAATATAGAAATAGAATGGGGGTGTTTGGGTCTTAATAGTCATGTGACTAAAGATTTTTCTATCGAAAAATGGAAGGAAAAATTCTGCGACCT
>JAHWFO010020775.1:0-99718 GCA_023313115.1 Rhysida immarginata
AACTTTTTGATGAGGTCTACCGTTGCTTTCGAGGTGTGAGGATGCGCGTTGTCGTGGAGAAGAAGCACTCCTTCTGTAAGAAGTCCAGGACGCTTGCATTTGATGGCCACGTGCAGTGCCTTCAACGTTTCCCCATATCGTGCTGCGTTAACTGTGGTGCCTTTTTCAAGAAAGTCCAGTAAAATCGGGCCTTTGTGATCAAGAAACACTGTTTGCGATTGCTTTTGATTTTTTCGGGGGTGATGACCCATAATGCTTCCATTGACGAGTTTGACGTTTGCTTTCGGGCTGGAAATGAAAGCACCAAGTTTCATCCCCTGTAAAGATTCTGTCGAGAAACCTCGACATCAATTGTCACTCTTCTGTTTTCCTTTAAGACAGCATCAATTTTCGCTTTGGAATCATCCGTGATGGCACGGTTTACTTGTCCAGGTCATTGATCATCTTGCAATGATGACCGTCCCTCTGAAAACCTCTTGCTCCATGCCCAAACACGAGTGAAGGTTAGGCAGTCATTTCCATAGATGTTCTGCATACAACGATGAATCAGAAACTGAAACTTCTTCACATGTCAAAAAACGAATTACCTCTCTCTGTTCCTGTTTTGTTAACTCCAATTTGTTGTTTGGACGAAGCGATCACTCGCAGAGCTCAAAGCGTGAGCTATCGTTCTTTCTCACGTGATGCAACACTTGCAACCTATTGTTCAGTTTGCATGTGGGGTTTCACAATTGTTGAAAATAAAAACTTATGATCCTACACTTCTTCCTTTTTTTTTTTTCCCCCACACAAATTTTTGTTTTCATTTGTACGACCCTTATGTATGTACAGAAGTTGGAGAAAATAATATGAACACCTGTGAAATGAGACAAAATATTTATTAACGGAGCAATGGCCCTCCTTTTGCATTAATTACAGCTTGTATTCGACGTTGGAAGGACAACAGTCACAGGGATACATAGCCACTTTTCCTTCATTAAGGTCGCTAATTCAGAAAGTGTCCTTGGAAGTGGAAACCTACTGCACAGCTTGACCTCCAAAATTCCCCACAAAGGTTCAGTGATATTTTGATCAGAGGACTGAGGGGGTCAATCGAGGTGTTGTAATTCATCATCGTGTTCATTAAACCAGTCTTGAACAATTCAAGCAGAGTGAATGGGAAAATACAGGTCATTCATTAGGGAACAGAGTTTGCAGCATTGGATAAAAATGGTTGGCCAGAATATGACATAATCCTGTGCTGTAATCCACCCATACAGAACAACAAGTGGGCCGAGACCACAGTAAGACATCACCTACCCCAACAGCATCTCTGATCCGTCTCCATGCTTAACAGTAGGAAGGAAATGGTCAACATCATAGGCTTCTGCTGGCATTCTCCAAACATAAACACGTTCATTTGTCTGGAATAATGTGAACAACGATTCGTCTGACCAGATGACATTCTCCCATTGTTGTTGGTCCAATTTCTATGCTCGCTGCATCATTTTCGTCGTTCCAGTGCATTGCAGTGTGATGAATGGTTTTGGAAAAGCTGCTCTGCCGTATATGATCACTGCATGAAGTTCACTGCTTCCTGTAGATGTGTGTTAATCTCAGATGTTATCTGGGATGCTGTTGTCTTGTGCTCTTTGGCCATGACCTGCTTCAAAATCCTTCTGTCTCTATCGGTGAGCTTCGACTTTCGGCCACTGCTGTGCTTGGCAGATAATGTCTGTCCCCGTTTCTTATAGGCTCTCATAACAGTCGACACAGTACTTCTCCCGCTCCCAAAAAGGGTGGCCGTTTCTGCTACTGAGGCTTCGGCAAGATGGGCCCCAACAATCATGCCTCTTTCGAGATCTGAGAGATCAGCTATAACGGAGTTTCAACACCGCAATATATTTAGCATCCGCACGCTATCACTGCTACTAATAGACCGACGTGCATACGTTCTCACCTGTTAGGTGTCTTCGTTCAAAACTAGAGGGCGGGACTATACGACAGGTTTCCCTAGAGCATTGTTATTTAAATAGGTGTTCATGTTATTTTGTCCAATTCCTTTATGAGTAATTACCATTGCAGATTTCATTTGAGTTACCCTTATGTGTTGAAATTTTTATAAGGGTAATTTATGAATTTATCATTTCATGAATTATATTTTATTTTCTTCCAAATTCTTATCTTTATATTTGTATATTTTTTCTAGCATGTACGAGAATTATCTAGGAAACAGTTCATGTTACGGGCGCTAATGCAGAAATGCAGAGAGAAAGCAAACTTACCTTGCTGATTTTTTTGTTATATTTCATAAAAATTATAAAATGATCAAGAAAAAAAAATTTTGTGTGTATTGCAATCAAAAATTTTTTTTTTTTATTCTCCCCTTGCTATTCTTTTTAATGATTTTATTTCATGGGCTGGGGGGAAGGGACAAATTTCTCCCTCAAAACTTTGCATACATTATTAAGTAATTTAAAAAAAATTAAGTTTGAAGATATAGAGAGAAAGTGATTAATATAACGTTTTATATTACTTTATTGAGGTGTACAGTGTACAATTTAAAAAAAATACGGGAGGAAGTTTAATAATTTATCATGAATAATTCCCAAACATTGTTGAAGGTTTGTAAAAGTTTTAGACGGAGTTTACAAATTTCAGTTTCTTTGCATTTATTTAAATAAAATGATTTTAATATTTATAGCTTCACTTGCTCATATTTTTCTAATAATGTGGCTAAATTAAAGTTTTATTTTTTATTTTATAAGTTTATTGTTATGATGTACAGTCTATCATAAATTTACTTGACTCTAAATTTTTTGTTCTTAACAATTTCCATATATTCATATGGACAATGTTATATATCCTAGTGCAACCTATAAATTTATTATTGTAAATCAGTATTTCTGTAATGTTGTACATAAATATTTCACACAATGTGTATTAAAAAACTTTTTATAATAAAAACGTGTTGGTTTTTTAATAGTACATGTATATCTATCAGATACAGTGGAAGCTCATTATAAGCACAATCTTGTAGCCTCATGGTATCTCTAAAGGATTCAGTGGAAAATGCCCAATGACGTAGTGAGCTTTACCTGAATTTGCATTAAAGAGGGACTCCACTATATTTTTCAAAATATTTTAAGTATAGTCGAACCTCGATTCATCATATTTGTGGGGACATCTGGAGAAAAAAGGATGCCGTATATTCTCGAGTATAGGTCGCATCCCTGTTTATATCACCATCAAAGTTAGTTTTCTCCTATTATTCAGTGATTTTTACAAATATCCCAAGATAAATAATTTTCTATAGTTGTTACTGTTAACAATAATAAATAAATATTAATTTAATAAAATTTAAGTGGAATATAATAACATCTTGTTTGTTATTCAATCAAACATGGCAAAAGCTGGTAACAAAACAAACTATATCAACATTGATAGGCAGCCCATCAACAGGTATTTTGGCTAGGCTCGAGTAAAGGCTGCACCCCAATTTTTCTCTCAAAATTGGGTATAAAATTTTGCGACTTATACTTGAGAATATACAGTAAATGCAGGGAAGCAATAGATGCGGGATCATGTATTAAATGAATGAAGACACTTGATTTGCTTGTATAGTAGAGTTATATACTTATTTAATACAGGAAAACTAGTTATCACAAGATATTCTATATGTTTTTCATATTACATTATAGAATATAATTTCCTCTTCTATGTAAATGTATTATTTTTTAAAAAGATCATTAATTTTTTTATTGTTTATTGGAAGCTTTTCATTTGATATTAAACAACAAATTTTCAGGCTTGCTCAGTCATATCATGAGTATATAAAAAGGTTCTCATGGATTCGAATCCATGAAGTTCTTATGTAAATGTCTATTCGATATCATGTCGTCTTCGCTGACGTTATCTTGCCCCCTCATCCATTCAACTTCTTTTTCCCATCTCATCGCAGATTTCTTCCATAAATAACACACCATACTTATGAGATTCTGGTCCACAGACGTGTAAGCATCAAAATCCACGCTAGTGGGATTTAACACCAGCTGATCCAACTCTTCTTGCTGAAAAACGATCAATCAGGGAAACTCTCTTGGGACCGAAAATTCCTAATGATAAATGCGGAAAAACGATAGATGCGGGTTTTATATCTTGTTTCTATAGCAATTGAGGAGGGACCAACAAAAAACAATGATTGTTCCGGGAAAACAATATTGTACTCAGTAAATGATAGATGAAGGTTCTAATTTATTAAACTTCATTTCTTTATGCGTGTCCAACAATATTATTTAATTTTTTTTTTAATTATTTCTTATCAATCTCAATAGTTTTTTAATATCTCAGTTATTATGATAATTAATTCATCTGTGATTACATTATAAAGTATTTAGTTTCATGCTTCATGATAAGTGCAGAGTTTACTTGAACTTACAGGAGAGAAAACTTTTCATTGCATTCCTGAAATCTTGAAAAGTTAGGATGATATACGTAAATATATATAACAAAGTATTTCAAGAATCTTCTCAATTTATTTATTTATATAGAGTTTAAAGCATTGATTAGGGGGCAGCCGTAGCCCAGTTGTCTCGCCTTGCTCAATGCAATGGTGGAGTTAAGCAACCTTGGGCGCGGCTAATCACAGGTTGGGTGACCACCTGGAAATTTCCATCTCCCCCCGTGCTTCGGAGGGCACGTAAAGCCGTCGGTCCCGGCTGCTGCGACCATCATACAGCAGTCGTTAAGATCATCATAAAAATGGGGGTTGTGCGTAGGGCCGACCCCCCTGCCACATAAAAATGATACAAGGTCTAGAAACAAGCAGTCACCCGATGGTGACGCTTGGGGCTAAAGGGCTGTAAAGCCTATAAAAGGCCAATGATGATGATGATGATAAAGCATTGATTAATAATAAAGTGCAATTATTTAAGATTCATATTCATCTGTGTACATGCAAAATAATTAAGGCATCAAAGAACACATTTCCAACCCATCATTTATCAAATTTTAGTGAGGTAATGTACAGCATATAAAATAGAAAAAAGATTATGGCTGTATGATGGCCATTTAAAACTTTTAATATAATCTTTTGACTTTGCAGTAAATTGTGATTCAGATTTGTACCTGGTTATCGATTCAAACATCCAGCAAGCATTTCAAACTGTATAAATTGATTATTTGAAGCTCAATTAAACATGAGTAGAATTCATAAGCATTGCTTGAATAATTGGAATGCTTTTGCAGTTTAATGGCTAATAACCATATGCTGATATATTTTTTTTCCCTCTCCTTCAAAGAGGTGGTGTTACAAAACAAATTTTCAGAATAGCATCAGGTATAAATGCGTTTTATGAAATCTTTGGTGAAGTTTCTGATTTAACATTATTGAATATTAAAAACAAGTGTTGAATGAATATGTAATCTTTACTTAAAATTCACAAAATTTATAAATAAAAATTTTGTCAAACTTTGGATAGATGCAGGATTTAATTTTGATTTTATCCTTAACATTTTGAATTTGAATTTTTTTTTTTTTTTAAATCAAGCAGTTTTTTGCCTAGTCATCTCGAAGCAATATACCTCTATAAAAGGCACAATTGGTTGGACCTTGTATAGAACATAAATTAATATTATCGAATAAATGAACACAATGTAATGTAATATATTGGCCGGTATATTGCTTTGTAGACTTTCATTTATTCAGTGTGTTAATATGTTGCTAATTAATTGTCTTTTATAGATTATCAATGCCATTTGAGATTTCTTAGTCCTTTCATTAGCTTAAATCAATCCCTCAAGATCAGTATCTGCCAAACTATATTCTGCGGCACAGTAGTGTACCAAGAGAGATTTAAAAATTAGGTAAAATATAGTAAAAATGTATATTTTATTATATTAAAAAATATAGTAAAAATATTATTTTATATATTATATGTTTATACTAAATATATTTAATTTTATTGAGATTTTATTTGCTGTGCCACAAAATAAATTCTTTCTACTCAGTGTGATATAAGGTGAAAAAGTTTGGCAGACACTTTGATATTTACTCAACTAGGAAAAATGGAAATTATCTTCACGTCTTAATTTAAATATAATTTTATAGAGTAGTTTTAAAATGATTTTTTTAATCCTAATTATTAATTTTATGACAATTTTATAGTAGCTTCATTTATGTGCTTATAAAATGTACTGATCTAAATCTATTCTTGCAATTTTGATATGCACCAATAATTATTAAAGTAAGTATTGGGTATTTCGAGAAGTGTCAGTACTGCCTTTTACAAAATTTTCATAAATTTATGATGTTTTTATGCTTCATATAATCAGTACTTGTGTCCTTATTAAAATAAAGTTGCATTTCAAAATAAAAATTTAATTTCGGCTCCTGCGTTTCCTGATAAATAAGATAAATTACAATCGTTATCAAACAAATAAATGATCCGATAAGAGTTCAAAAACATTTCGTGCTTTTTAAATGGTGTTTGGCTGAAGTTGAATTTTTATGTTATTTTCAGAAACTATCAGAAATGTTTTTGAACATTAAAATTTAAGCAATCTTTAAAGAAAACTTATTTTAAAGTATACTAGAGATAAGGAATTTGAAATCTATGCAAAAACCAGAATTTGCATTGTATATGCATTTAGAAAACTGGATTCCTTGTACTATATGAGCAATCTTACACTTACAAAGATGAGAACTTTATCGAATTTAAAACTGGATCAGTAACAAGATGCAACATATGATAGGCTCAGATTTTTTTTTTTAAAGAACAATTAGCCAATATTTAATTTTCTTTCTGGTTTATGTTTTTATTTATTATTTTTTTTTTATTTACTGGTAAAGCATTTCTAGTCTTTATCTGTTAAAATTTCTTTGGGCTACTGCCTCAGATCTTATGATTTTTTTTTTCCTCCAAATTTTAGTAAGGACTTTATAACTTCGGTTCAAATGGCTTTCAGTTTTCTTGATTTATGATGTTGTCTTTTAGTACTTTATTAGGATTTGTAATTTAGCATTCACTTAGGCATTATTTATTTTGAAAAAGCTGAAATCCAATGAAGTTTTAAGCACAGAAATTGATGATAATGGGCTGATTGGATTTTAAGAAAATAAGCACAATCTCGATTATCCGTCAGCGTTAGCACCAAGGAGGGACGGATATGAGAAATAGATAAGATTACTGAATGTAGTGCGCTTATTATTAATTTAAGTCTGCTGACACACAAAAGCAAAGCGATTTTTAAGTCATTTCCGTATTAGGTGCTTCGTGTATGTTTAAAAAAAAAAAATTATTTTTAATCTCAAATTAATATAAACCGAATGATATCTAATATCATTTGGATTGCCATTAAATTAGCTTTAATTCAAGGAGTTGTTAGGAAAATAAACAGAATCGATAGAAGTTACTTCACATCGGACTGTATGGGAATTTTAATATATATATATTTTTTTTAATATAAACTTCTCTTGAAAAACGACTTTTTCCCTGAGGCAGTTTGCTTTGAAATGCAGTCCATGTTTTTTTTATAAATTTCCTTCAGTTCAGGTGTTGATACCTGACTTCTTTACGATAATCTGTATAATTAGTGTACAACATTGCACAACTCGACGTAGATTGTTTCGGGCAATCATCATCGTCAAGCGTTAAATACTGATTAACTTAGAATTTTTATTAATTAATTAAAAAGCTATATTAACAGGAAGGGAAACACGAACGCTAACGAAATATAAATAGCGAAGCAACAAAAGTTTAAAAAAAAATAGCTCCTCCCATTATTTATTTTTCTTTGCAAAATTATTTATAACACACTCCACGCTGTTACTTAAGGAAGAACGTTTCGAGCAAAAGTGCATTTAATATTTTATTCTATGCGTTATATAACATGGCAAGGGCTATATAAACAACATGTAAAGCGACTCTGTAAACGATGAGATAAATTTGAGCCTTTCTCATTGAACGTCCTCCTCAGTGAAAGGCTTAATTAAACTGGCAGCAGCCGTCGTCATCGCACTCGTTTTTGTTGTTTTTTTAAATTTTTTTAAATTTTTTATTTTATTTATTTTTTTTTTTTTGGCAACAAGTCAAATTTCGCGGTCAACTCGCCTTACGTCAGACATTGCCATTGGCCTGAAATGATATCATAGATGAGGAATTCTCTTCTGGAATTTGATTGGCTGTCACTGACGTATCGTTTCTCATTTTAGAAAATGACCTCACCTATGGTAAGTTAGGGTGTTAGACGTGTTTCGAAGGAAGAAAATTGCACATTGCCTATTCTTGACTTTAAAATAAGATAGAAAAAAAAATCTGCATTATGAAAGGTGAGTGATAAAAAGATCTGTGTAACATCCAGCTATTTTACCCTAAGCTAACGCTTAAATCTTACGACTGTTTTGCTGTTTGAGAGAAGCTGCAAACGTCTCTCAACCGGTAGTAGAAAGTAATAATAATAAATGTTCATAAAAGTATAAAAATTTGGTTTTGTTTATTTACAATCTCGGTCAGCGTTAACAACACGAAAACTTTTCACCCATCCGCCTAGCAATGAACATCACATTCGTGCATAGAACGAGAAAATTCTCAGCGTTTTAAAAGTTGTAAATAAATTTCAGGCTCCAGACGAGAGTGCGTGTACCGATGTTTATGTTGTATTGCTTTTCCCTACACATTTAAGGTAAAACCGTTTAGGGAGTATTATCACCAAGGTAATCACTTCCTTAACTTAAGGAATAAATAAATATGTAAGGAAGTGAATAGGAAATAGCGACAAATTATGCGAAAAGCTTTTAAAAACTAAGATGATTTTTTTTTTGGCCCTTTTTTTTTTTTATTTTTTTTTTTTTACCGAATTTTACCGTGGATTTTCAAATTTGTGCAATTTTACGTAAACTTTCTAATTTACTTCTATATCAAGAAAAACTCGTTCTAGCTTCATATATTTCTTGTTATATTACTATATATTTCAGAATAAATGTTATTAATTTAAATCGTATCCAAAATTGATAATATGGGCGAACTTTTAATAATTTTTATGTAAACAACAACTATACAAAAATAAACAAATTTTATTTTCCTTTCTTAAAATATCAAATATTTCGATTCCGTTTATGCATTTTTTAAAAAAAGAAAGCAACACATTTAATTTTTTTTTTTAATTTTATTATTTTTAATAGAAGAAGACAAAAATTAATTTTTTACAGTTCTTTCAGATAAAATTTTTCATAGTCAGATTAATATTAATAAATGTTATGTTTCCTGAAGTTAAGGATTTAAAGAAGAAACTGAATTTATTATTTACTGATTAAGTAATATTTGCTCTCCGTCAAATGTGTTTAACTAACCAATGAGCTTTAAAAACTTTTTTAAGGGAATATTATCAATTGACTTAACAGAAATTTATTTTAACCACATACTTAACAACATATTGCATGTTTCTTATCCTTAAATTAAAGAATTTTTGGTTAATGTTAATTATCTGCACATCGTGCAATGACTGATCATGCAACTGTGGGGCCCCCCCCCCCCTTTACTCTAACTAACTGATAATACCCCCATTTCTATTTAGTCACGATGATGGTTAAATTAGTAAAAATTTCATTGGCCTTGGTTGCATGATAAGTCATAGCGTGATCTGCAGATAGTTAACATTAACTGAATTCTAATTCATCGACAGGAATCTCAGCTTCAACACAGAGGAAAACCACAATTACTCAAAACATAAAAAAAATATATAATAACCTACAAAATAAGAAGAGAAACCACAATTCCACAAATGAGGTTTTTATTCCGGAGCCACGGATGTATGTTTCGAAGACCCTGTTCTCTTCATCAGCGTTTAAATCGGGAATAAAAAGAGTGACTGTACAGGGTGTTTCAAAAATACTTTTACAAACTTTGGGAGCAGGTTCCTTACATCAAAACAAGGAAAAGGTTCATATAAACATATGTCCGAAAATCCTTCGTTTTCGAGTTATTAATGTTCGTTTGACTCGTTGTATCCCAGCACATTTCGGTCTGTTCGAGATACCATGACAGATGGATAGGTAGAGGAGGACCAGTTCCATGACCTGCTCATTCCCCCGACCTCATTCCTTTGGAATATAATCTCTGGGGACACCTTAAAAAATTGGTCTATGCAGCAAACTCTCAATCGACGTGTCATGGAGGCCTGCGAAACCATTCGAAACCATCAGGGAGTATTTGAAAGAATGTGACAGTCCATGATTCGACGAGTGCATTTGTTTAGAAACAAGAGGAGGACATTTCGAGCATTTATGAGTTCTTGTGTGGATGGGCTCCATCACCTTCATCGTAAACTTTCATTAATAACTAGAAAACGAAGGATTTTCAGATATATGCTTATATGAACTTTTTTTCTTGTTTTGGTAATAGGAACCTGTCCCCAAAGTTTGTAAAAGTTTCTTTGAAACTCCTTGTATATACAGTCAGAACTTGATTTCTCGAATTTTACGGGAACAGAAAAAAATTCGAGATAAAGAGGTTTCGAGATGTGGAGAGTTACTTTTAAATCCAGATTTTTAGGTTATTAAAGGTACTTTAAGAATAGAGGACAATAGGAAATAAAATGGCACGTGTATAAAGAGTATGCCATGTACAAATGGAGCCACTAACACCAAAAATCCACAAACTGCGCATGCTCAATCATCTCTTACGGAACCGAGATTTGCCAACAAGATGGCAAAAATTTTTTTTTTTTTTTTTTCATAAAAATCGACTAACTTTAACGGAAGTGAGTCCAATTTTTTCGTTTTTGTGTGAATTTTTTTTTTTTTTTCGAAAAAAAAATCTTAACTTTGTTTTTAAATGCCTTGCATTTCGCTGGCACACGAAGTGAAAATTCGACATAGCACGGTTTACCGAGAAAATATTTCGAGATAACGAGGGAAAATTACATTAAATTAATAGTGAAAATGTAGAGAAATAAAAAATTTTCGATATAGCGAGGCTCTACTGCAGTCGTTAATAACCAGTCAGGTTATTTTACAAATAAAATAAATTACAAATAGCCAACCCGGGTAATATAAACAGAAAGATTACAGATAGTGATAAAAGAAAATAATAACTAACGAGGTATTTTACAAGAATAAAGGCAATGACTAATAATACTATTTAAGAAAGGACAAGTTTAGCAAATTGTAACCAATCATAGACAGGCATAGGGGCCAAATCACTTTTAAGTAAATTTCCAGTAAATTTTTTTTGCAAATTTCCATGGATTCAATAAAATACGATAATTATCGATCTTTATTAGATTAATATAAAAATTATGGCACTGTTTTAAGACATGATCTGCGAAGCTAGAAGAAAAAGGAAACTGGCGTATGTGTAAATGAATAAAACTCATTCAACCAATCAGAAACGGACTGGAAATGAGGTATTACTTATACCTGGCATCAGTAGTAAGTAATGCCTTGATTCTGATTGGTTGAACAAGTTTTATTCATTTACACATGTGCTAGTTTCCTTTTTCTTTTGTGCCGGGCACCATAATTTATAATTTTTTTATTCAAGAAATGTGCTCTTTAATTCTTTTTTCAAAGCTTCGCAGACCATGTCTTAAAACGGTGCCATAATTTTGGTACTAAATTAGTTGAATTGTATCGACAAAAAAATATAGTTGTAAGAACTGCAAAAGCATGTATTCGCTAGTACACAGAAAAGTCAAAGTGATGCCTGCACTGAACCACAACACAAAACTAAACAAGTGGCCTGAGCTCGTGAACACATGACCTGGACAACAACACATTGGGATACAGTCATCTGGAGTGATGAGAAGTTTTATTTAGGTGGTCTGGATAGTTGGTCCTAATACTGGCATGATGTCAGAAGAGTCACTGTTTTCAAAGCGTTAACAAGGAGGTGGATCATTGATGGTGTGGGGAGGATTTAGCTTTCGTGGTGATTTCATGCAATTACATGATTTTGTCGATAAAAATGATAGTGACTTTGAAATTTACATATTACAAAACTTCTGTTAACCAGAAATAAAAAAAAATAAAAGGTTATTACATATTTTTTATGTTTTGAGTATTTGTGGTTTTCCTTTCTGGTGCTATCATTTTGACTAGTACTTAAATTATTGCTTGGTATTTTATAAGAAAATTTAGAGCCCCATTTTAACTGCCCAGTAGCAGAGGACAACAGAATAAAACTGTTTTGATTAAATCATTGCTATTCTATGCAAATTTATCTATTGTTGTTTACTTCTTCACGTTACAGTAAACTTGTAGTTATTCGGGGTTAATGAGCCGATGCATGCGATTATTCTACAGAAAAAAATGATAAAAAGCTTTTGTGGCAAAAAAAATTAATTTAAAAATCTTTCGTTTATCTTAACATTGTAATTACATACTTGCGTATTATTTTGTAATATACGTATTAAATGATCACTGTCTTTACATAAATACAGCTACTGGTAGTTATCGTCAAGTTTTGTAACCCATTAGCACGAGGCTGATAAATTTTGCTCACTAATGCGCTATACGGAAACAAAAGGTACTACCAAGTTAGACATGGTGGCACATGAGAGCTAGAATCCCCCTCTATAAACCTGCGAACATACGTTGAAGTTCGTTGACTGGTTCGTGTTCAGTAGCAGTTATAATAGAGAAAGGTTAGTATGTCAACATTGTTCAAGCAGCGTGCAGTGATCGAATTTTTAACACCCGAAAATATGAATCGTACAGAAATTTTTTGTCGTTTAAAAGTGAAACTATTGCTAAGAGTGGCGTGAATAGCTGGGTGTTGAAATTCCGCAAATGTGAGGCTGGTAAAGCGGCAATTGAGGGCTGATGTCAATTTTGTATGACTGACTTCACATATCATACACCACCATAGAAGCTCTTCGCAAGCTGAAATTTGAGCCTCTTCCGCATCTGCCATACTCTCTGGATTTGGCTTGATGCAACTTCCACTTCTTCCCTCATCTCAAAAGGGTTTCAAGGCAATATTACACCTTCAACAGTGGTGAAGGAAGAAGCTGCGGCCACTTGGATCCGAGAAAGACCACCAGAATTCTTCAGTGAAGGAATGCATAAATTTGACGCACGTTGGGAAAAGCATATCTGTGTAAACTGGGATTATATTGAAAAATAAATATTGCATTTTGTAGCTAAAGAATTTTACTTTTATTCAGTTTTTACTATTTTTCCAATATCTCTTTTCATTCCCGTGCTACACATGTATTTGCAAAATTTATCAACCGAGCCTCATACCAGATCCAAGTATTTACATATACGAGGTAGTCTCGGTTCCAATTATCTTGGATAATCGCGAGTCTACTGTACTCGTAAAAAATTTTCAACAGATCAGTTTTAAATATGCTTTTTTGACGGTTTTATTTTTTATTTTATATAAATTATTTTATCCAGTAATTTTTCAACATACTCTTATTCACCTCAATGTGCGTGTTTCAGCTTTTTATAGACAATAAGAATGAATAGCATTAGGAGGTAAAGACATAAGAATTATGAGTGGTTTTCATTACGACAGCAGATGTTGAAATGATTAGAATTTTATAAATTCAAACAAACACTTATGGAACAGAAATACCTTACAGTATATAAGCACCATCAAAAGTAACACATCTCCCCGAAAATATTGTAGAAATTGTAAGATATGTCGAAGAAAGAAGTGTGCATTTCACATAAAATAATAGTTTTCATTTGCTTGCCCTTGAAGTGGCACACAGTTTTCAACATCGAGCAAGGGATGAGAAACGAGATATAACTGTGGATAGGGACCTAATCAACGGGAAGCAAACTCTTCTCCACAAAATAAGGATACAATAGTCTTCAACATCGAGCACTGTCTTCAACATTTAGCCCAGTGCATGGATACAACAAAAAAATAGTGCTGTTGGACATAGGTCTATGTAAAGAACTCAAGAATTCTACATGGCACTCAGAATGCCTGAAAAGGTATCATGAGGGTGGCACTTGCTACACGTGCAATATGGTATCTTTCCTTGTTTATGGTAAATTCCCGTAAATGCCCTGGATGTGCACGGAGATGTTCTGCATGTTCTTCACACCACCAATGGCAGGCCCCACTTCAGTAGCTATACAATTTTATGACCAACCAGCTCCGAAAAGAACATTAATGGGGTCATCCGATGAAACTCCCTACGCTTTCGCCATCGAGACATCGAAATGGTCATGATGGACTGTCAGAATACAGAAATTTGCATCCACTATCGAAAGAAACTATTGATAGGATATTTTGAAATTTAATAATTTTCAGCGAAAAAAAACTGGCATATTTTGGACTTTCCCTTCTAAAAAACAGTCTAATATAAATTAACATGTATTAATACTAAAGTTATACAAATTTAATTGCAAAATATGTAGAGTGAGTATATGGCATTTAACAATGCCGGAGTGTTGCACAACTACGTAACGTTTGCATTTTTGATCATTTGCTGCATCTTCTATGTTCTTTCTGTGATAGCAATTTAGCTTGGCTGAAGTGTGTCTGGGGTGGGGGTTGCATTATTTTAATGGAGTGCATGTAGATGACATTTTTGGTTTACCCCCAACAATAGCTGCTTCAGATCTGTGATAGTTTTCAATATTTTAAAAGGAACTTTTCACAGGGAAGAAGCAATGAATTTTGAGGTGTCTAAAGGTGTTTGACAGAGGACATCTGTACTTCCAGCACATGAATATCCTCTTCAGATATACTAAAGATCAGAATACATACGCAAAATTTTATCAAGAACAATGCTAGGGTAGCAATTATTTATGTTCGTGTATTTCCTTCAAGGAAGCATGGTATAGGAGAGAAGCTGATTCCTGCAATCTTATATGAACTATGTGAGCTGAAAACTGCTGCGATACAACAGCAAATCATCTCCATTCTTCTTCTCGCTAACATTGTGGTAATTACAGTGAGACTGTGAAGTGAATTCAACTCAAAACCAAGTTTTTGGATGATTACACACAAAAATATCTTTGCATGCCTCTTTTTTTCATCGAGTTGACACCCTCTTTGCAACAAACCAAAGACCTCGGGAAGAAAAGTGAATTGAACTCTAAATTCTATGCTGAATAATGCCCAAAATTTTTATTACGAAATTTTATTATCAATCAAGTTTCTGCTTTTTTGACAATTCCACTAGCTATAGTTTTACTTATCTGGAATAGCCTTAATCCCAAACCAAAAATAATAAAGAATTTTTCATTCTTATAATAAATTTAAGGGTTTCCTTTTATGAAATCTAAAAATTTTGGTTGATATTGAAAACATAGTAGCAGAAAAACTGCCTTGTCTCATAGTGAATTAATGCTTTTGTTTTAAAGAAATGGTTGCAACTTAAAAATTATTTGGTAGGAATTTGAAGAGCCAAGAAAGCCAGTGTGAATCGGGATCTTACTGAAAATTCTAAGAGAAGGATAAATTAAGGTTCAAATTGCATCGTCCGATCAGAGGAAAAATAAGAAATCGAATTCATTTAGGTGCTTCTAATAGGCAAAAGCTGGTTGTGGACAGTCAGTGTGAAGCTTAGAATTCCAAGTGATAATTGGAATCGCAGGTATTTACAGTATTAAGCAGAGTGCCAAAAATCAAGGATAGCAGTTTGCAATGGTTATGACAGGTGATGCAACTGAACTATTTCATGGAAGTTCATAGAACTTTCTGAATTGTGATCACTGGATATAAAAAAAAATTTATGTTGAATAAATTTAATATCCTGAGTCCTTTTCAACAATGGCTAGGTAGTGGCAGTAAAGTGACTAAGGTAATTTATTGCCCTTCTTGTAATGGCTAGGTCAAAGATGTAGATATCTGGCAAATAGGAGCTACTATTCTCGGATCCCTGCAGATATACAACATACCTCGATCTCACAGGGGACATTTATCATTCACTTTGGGTAGTAAAGTGATGGACCTTAAGTGCTGGGTCAATCCATATGAAGTGATCCAATGAGGGTCGCTTGACCATTTTTAAATATTTTGATTTTTTTTATATGTGATTACCCTATAATTGAGAAGTTCAAAACAGTTTTTAAAAAAGTTTTATCTTGCACCGTTACTGAATGGCGGCCATTTATATTTGTAGACATGACGGTTTTTCAATTTGGAGACATTAGCGTTAATTTGAATATCTCTGCACTCGGTTAAGTTACAACATTGCAATTGACATGATTGTTTTTAGAAATGTCTCCTCTACAACATTGTTTCTTACCCAAAATACCCTAAATTCAAAAATAACCAGTCAAAATGGCCTCCAAATTTTGGTATTGAAAATTTAAAAAATCCACTTTTGAGACCCAAAAATAACAACCAAGGAGTGATTTATAAGAGTGTATTTTTTTCTCTAGTAGGATATCATATACTACTAGCCTTATATAGAGCAACAGCATTGACAAATGTTTAATTTTTTATAAATTTTTGAAATTTGAAAATCTTAAATTTTTTTTAAAGTTTGGGGCTGGTTATCTCTGGTGGGATTGAATAGAAAAATTTGATTTTTACACGTTTTGTATACCTATACGATAGCAAAGTACTGTAAAAATTTCAACATTGATATTTGACTGTGAATTTGACTGATATGAATTTTTGAAAAGAGGAAATAATTCACATTACACTACAATTGATCTTATGGTTGTTGCCTGTTTAAATGGTTTATTGTTTCATTGTAATAAAATTTAGTTGTAACCTATATTTAGTTAACACTATCACCGTACATTTAGTTAGTATTATTTATTTTAATAATAAAACATTAAACAATAGGAGCTTTTGCTTTAGTTCTATGTTAAAAAAATTGTCCATTTACATCTAGGTTTATTCTCAATTATGTAGCACATTATTACGAGGTGTGTTCAAGTTCTAAGGTCTCCATATTTTTTTCTGACAAAATACAGGGTCTTTATAATTAAAGTTCCATTTTGACAAGGCCATAAAAAAACTACTGGACCAAAAGCTATAATACTTGGTAATATACAAGAGGGCATGAGAAGTTCATACCCACCAAAAAAAAAAATTAGTTCAAAAGTTCACCACCAGCATGGAATGGCGCTCTATGCAATATTCGTATACGAAATTAGACACGAAGACACAGGTTAACAAGTCTTTAATCGTTACTAAAATTAGTTACATGTTGAATGTGGCCTCCACCATTTACTGAAAGCAGGTTACACTAATTGGAGGAATGATATGACATGGTACAATGTCCAGGTGCAGTTTTAGCTGAGTTCAGATCTGATGCAGATTCCACGAGGCCAAGAATCCCATTTGTCAGCAAGTACAATGCAGGCTGGTGGTATTTGCTATTGGTTGGATCCTGCTGCTTTACCAGCATTGGTGATCACTCCAAGCATT
This sequence comes from Rhysida immarginata, assembly GCA_023313115.1. Taxonomy (NCBI): domain Eukaryota; kingdom Metazoa; phylum Arthropoda; class Chilopoda; order Scolopendromorpha; family Scolopendridae; genus Rhysida; species Rhysida immarginata. Next base: position 17,331 of record JAHWFO010020775.1, read on the forward strand.
GGAATTTTCCAGAATGTTCCTTGAACCAATTCTGGTAACTCTGATCTAATGGATAAAGTGCATTATACTGCTGGAATAATCCATCATTCAGTGTATGAAATTTTATGATGAGCAGACTGAACTTTTGTGGAATGTGCTGGAAAAGTCTATTCATATCCATAATCATGCTGCATCTAGAAGTAATATGGAGCTGTGGGCAATTATCCAGATGGCTTGGGTCAATATCTCTCCAGAGGACCTCTGTCCACTTGTGGAATTGTTGGGGGGGGGGGGGGTCGTATTTATGATTTGTTGCTCTTTAATGTAGGCTTAGAATTTATTAACTTATTAAAATAAAATATACATTCTGAAAGTCTTTCCAACCAAATTCAGACATCTCAAAATGGTTATGTGATACTATTTTAAATATTAAACATCTTTTGTGCTGCGTCATTTATGATCGGTATTAACCAAATTTACTTAAAGAATTGATCGTTGTTCTCAAAAGAAGGTTGTAATTTGTCAATGGAAAGAGGCCACACGAAATAAGACTTCATGAAGGATACATCAATCAAGGTGAGAGTCACAGTGGCAGATTTTTGGAGAAAGGCAACTGTGGTGCTACTGGACAAATCAACTGATACTTTTGATTCAGGACTTCTGCTTGAATAAGGATGCACAATAAATTGCTAAATCTTTGAAATGAGGATTATTGACAGTCTTAACTGATTGTTATAGCTCCTATGAAAGCATCAGTTACGAACAATTTTAGTTTCTTGCCATCATATTACCAGTAAAAACATGCTTGGGGATCATTCACAAACTAAGTTCACTAAAATAACCTGCTTAATCCCTCCCCTTTGTAATGTTAACTTAACCTCTCCCTCCCATCCTATAATAAGCAGAAGCATTGATTTATATATATTATGGTACCCCTCCCACCCTACCCACTTTATCATTCTCTTTTGCCATACTTTTGAAATCCCTTCCTCTCCCCTCTCAATAAACTGTTAAAACCCTAGCGAAATAATTTGGTTTCAAAATGGCATACAAAAGCAATAACTCCATAAAGAGACTGTTAGATATTGCCAAAGAAAGGGTACCAGTCGAACTAAAATTAGGCATGTATAAAATATCAAGCGTCACGTTTGGGCAAACAAATATTTTTAAAAAAAACAAAAGCCTTAAAGACCTCTTTTTATGTACTACGAATGTTTCAAGTTTCAATGCGATTTTGGATGAGAATATTGATCCATGGAGTCGACTGGGATTTCATAATCGAGACCTTCTAGACCGTGACACGAGTTTAGTGCTGTTTCTGTGTTAAGATTAAGAACCTTGTGTCCTTATTGGCTGTTATCTAAATGTACTTACTCCTTACAAGACTCTCTTATAGCTAATGGTCAAATGAGTCTTGCAGTGAATTCAAAAACTGCTTTGCACAAAGTTCGATTCAGCTAAGAAAAAAAATGGTGCGTTTGCCAATCATAGCACGTTTTTAAAAAGTCCATGTTGATCGTTAGTTGGGTTATGTCTGGCTCATAGTGCCCTGACTAGCCTTGTGGCTGGCTGAATGCTTTCAAATTCTTGTGTACAGAATTTTTTTCATTATTTTTATTTAAGCAGAGCAAGAATCGCAAGAGAGCTTTTTTATTTTATAAACAAATCTTACATGTTGTTGAATTTCATTGCTTTTTCTTGTTGCAGGAATTTTCAAGTCGAGTTTTAAACCGTACCAGATTAAAGTAGAGATGTAGGTAATTACAAATTTTTGGTATTCATCTTGAAATTAAAAAAATAGGCATTTTTCTTGAAATCGTTGTTTTCGTTTCTTTTGTAGTTTCAGTTAATGTAATAGTTTCTCCATGGTAAACGGAAGTATGATAAATCACTTCGTGATGTTATTCAAAGTTGAAGTTGGAACAAAGAGGAAAGGGAAAATTTTTCTTTCAAAAGTCGTGGGGCCACAAGTTTGTTTAATATTTATAATTTTTTGTATAATTCTTTTCTTATGTAAAAAGTCTTTTCTACTGTGTATAAATTATTTCCTGTGTTTTAATAAATCTTTTATAAGATGGTAATTGGATCTAGTATTGCTACTAAATGCAAATGGCAAATGAGATTTATTTTAACCGAACCATGGATTAGAGAGTGAAAAAAAACTGGCTAACTCCCTCCTTTACTTTATTTTTCTAACATCCAAGTCTTTGAAATAGCATTTAAATTAATCTTATGAGAGGAACTTACTTTGGCACCCCAGTGAAATCTTAAAAAGCTTGGTTTCACAACACCGTCACAAGCTGCTTAACTTGACGAATGTGTGTAAGCAATATTGAGCACTTAACTGGAGTTAGCAGGATGGTATAACTAATATTTAAAGAGAATCAAATATGTGCAGGTTAAGTACAGAGGGAATTAGCATGTTCAGAGGGAATTACTTGTGTCAATTGAGCATACGTGGCATTGTATGTAGCTGCATCATTGTCAGAAACAACCAAATATATTAGTTTTAAAACTAAACCATTATAAATAAAGGTTGCTTATCTGGTTATGATTATGCAGGTAACTTTAATGAATTCATAAGAAGTTTTGTTCAGAAGTTTAAACTTAAAGAATTTGCAGCAGAAAACTTTGGAACCAACTATTTCAGAATCGGTGAATTAGCATTAAATCTGGCATATTCATTTTGGTTGCCAGAGCTATTATACATTTAGTGTATGTGACATGCAGCTTGGAAGAACAATCATGTGGCTTTGGAGTTTCAACCAAATTTGAATTTTCAGAAATTGCCCCAAATGTACAGCCAATTACCTACGAATGAACATCTCTCCAATCCCATAATCCTTAGCAACTGTTTCTAACCGATTTCCACTAGTCAAATTGGCCATATTGAGTTTCTCCAGTAACTTGTTCTCTGTGCAGGTGTGCCTCATCTCTATAGTTTTTCCTAATAAAACTATAAAATATACCTATTGACCAGGTTGAGCGAAAGCTAGGGATACGTGGGAGCACATGTTCTGTTGGACCTGGGCAACTTCCAGTGTTCAGATTACCCATGTGTTGCAATAAGAATTTAATTGAATAGTAGTGGGTTTGTGCACCTGTTTCAGTGACTGAAAAATTTCAGTTCATGAATGGTTCCACAATAAAACTAGCATTGTAATGGCAGACCATGCTCTTTACATCATATTCCAGCAGGACTGCTTCTACAATCTTCATCTATCGGATCGACCAATTCCTCTCCAGATTTTAAAATACCTGCTGGACATTCTGGACAAATAAACAACGGCAGGCAAAGGCTAGCAAATCCACCCCTTTTCCATGCTATTGCTTGCGATGCAAACACTTTCCAGAAGTGGCATGAGTCCATTCACTTAATAGCGATGTTTACTTTTTGACACTGACCATATACAAAATGTCAAGATAGCAATGGATGGTCAGTGACTGGATGAATGCTTAGAACCTGCTTATTTTCTGCTGCATGTAAAACTGCTCCGAATTTCAGCATGTGCAGCTTTTTGACATCTGGAAAATGCCTAGAATGCGGGCAGTTGCTGAAAGACTCTCCTTCAGCAGCCTTTAACAGGGAAAACATTTTTGTTCCTCTCCCCACCTTCAATTGTTTGTTGATTTGGAAAGAATATCTTTTTGACAACTCTAAAATATACTACAGAAGATTTTACCATGTTTGGAGCAAAAAATGAAATGCCTTGAATCCTTTGATAAAGTTCTCATTATTCTGGAGAGGTTAAGCAGGTGAGTAGTAGTTTGATTTAAAAAAAAAAAATCTGACGCCCCAAAAATAAAATTTTCATTCACAAATTAAGTAAATTATTCTTTTTTTAACGAAAGGAAGAAAAAGAAACATTATGACAAACTGCATTTAGTCTTGATCACTTTATAAACATGGTCCACCTTGTAACAAATACTGAACAGTTAAATCTTCATATTCAAAAGAGTTGCATGTTAATGTATATAAAATTCCATTAAAATCCATACCTTGGTCCAGACTGCCTCAGATGTTTTTTGTCCATGAAATAATCAAAAATTAATCTTGATAAAGTAATACAAAATTAATAAACAAACACCTACTGAATTTCTGGGAGATAGTCATCTAGAGTCTGATCAAATATTACCCGACTTTAGGCTAGGGGAGGAAAGTTGTCTTAATCTATTCAGTTCAAAAACTTGTCCCGTTCAAAATAGGCTGCTGTTGAGTTTGCAGACTAAAGGGATAGCCATCAAGCAGTTCATTGCATTTGCCTTGATCTCTTCTGTATCCTGAAATCTCATTTTTTGTGTGGCGTCTTGATTTTGGAAGCTTAGAAAATTCTGGATGCATGATTGAAAAACATTGTCATGATGAAATAACTAGTCGCTACTCTCCAGAGACAAATGCATTGAACACATGGCACACCTGTAATTATCGTGGCTACCTTGTAGTGACTGCAAGGTTGAGCGGTCTCAAAACATGCAATAGGGTCCAAGATCTCGTACTACATTTAGTCCCATCCTCGAACTTGCACAAACACTTAATAGTCGGATACTATTTGATCAGACCTGTATAGGGAAACGAATAGAAAAAGAACCAATCAGAAAGAAGTCTGGTTAAAAATCAAAAGGAAGAAGCAGGAGAAAGAACTGACGGAACCAATTCAATGAAAGATACCATAAATTTCTAAGAAAAAAGCATCATTGTAAATGAATTTGGACAGCAGCAAGAAACAACCAATAAAAACATAACAAAAAAATACCTGGCAAAAATAAAAAAGAAATAAAATGGCAAGTTTTTAAAGAAATTTTTATCTATATTTAAATAAAAACAAAATTACATATCCTGGAAAATCTTGTGAAGCAATGTAATTCATTCATAAGTAGGCCTACATGTACATTAAAAATTTCCTGGAATTGTAGTATAGCACTACAATATAATGAATAGGACCCATGGCACTACTTATCTATTGACCTTCAAAGTAGGACTTTTGTCCAAAAAGGATTTCGCAAATTGCATGCACAATCATCTTCAGGTGGAAGGCTTGTTATGAATCTTCTGAAGTGTGGTTGTTGCATACCGTTTGATAGTCTCCATGATTGTGAAATGTGCTCCATTGTTCAGAGTATGAAAGAGCCAGAAGTAACTCTGAGCAAAATCCAGAGAGTATAGTAAATAAGTGATGACAGGATTTCTTTTTCTCGGTGAGGAATTGCAGCACAACAAATGATGTGTGGCTTGTGCTTTCCTGATGTAGAACCACCCTCCTTGCCAGTTCCTCAGATTCCTCTGAAATGCATCCTGAAATTTCTCCCTAATGACACATACAAATGCCCCATAAGGGTCTATCCAGAATATACAAACTCGAGGTGTATCGAACAAACAGTCGATCAAAGAATATATTGCAGCATTTCTTTTCCTTGGAAGAACATCAGGCTTCACCGAAACTGGTTTAAATCTGTTGCATCTGTGAGCAGAGTAGATAAATTTTCCCATCACAACATTGGCTATCATATTTCTCATTTTCCGTCTGCAAGAGAATTATAGGAACTTACTTTGACTGCCTGTCAGGCATTTGGTTGTTTTGTTCCTTAGTGTGAATCCGATACATTAAACAAATATAATTCTAATGAAGTAAAGTTAGCTGACAATCCTATTGCAAAGAGGATTGAACATTCTTTCAAATACATAAATTGATTAAATTTGTTTAAGTATATGAAGAAAATTTGATTAATTGTTCATTATTTCCAGGGCTGATTAAGGACGTAGTTGGATAAAATGATTGTTGTTTGTGATAAGCGGGAAAATGCTAAAATTCTTTGTTGAAGAAGATCAAACTAGTATTTGAAGAGACTTTAAATATGGCATCGTATGAAAACATTAATAATATAAGTGTTGATCAGTTGGCTGCAGTTGTAAAAAATAAAATAGAAAAGGTAGGATATTTTCCCCCTTAAATTTGTTAATACATATTTGTCTTGTGTAAGGAGCTAGAATTTTACTTCAGAAAGACATATGCAAGTAGATATTCATATTTAGTAAAGCAAGAGAGAAATGATTATTTTTGTTTACATAGTTTTAAATAAAAGGTGTCCCAAAAAAGATTTTACAGCTTTATTTGTGTGTAGAAATTTATTCTGACGATATATACAATATAATGGGTTGATGGGTTGTTATACAGGGTGGCCCATTTAAGTGTAGACGTGGAAATATCTCGAAAACAAAGCATTGTACGAAAAAAATGTCCAAAATCAAAAGGGAATTACTTTGCAGGGGAAATTCATTAGCCAAAAAATTACCCCCCTCCTTTGTGAGGGGGGGGGGGACTTTGAAATCTTAAATAGGAACCCCTATTTTTGAAGGTATATTCAGATTGTACACAATATTCGAGAAATGTTTTATTCTTGGTGTTTTTTCAATTGATCCAACCATTTAGGAGATAGAGGCCCTGAAAGTGTGGAACTTTTAAAGTTTTGAACCCAATTTTATCGATGAAGACAAAGAGATAGAGGATGGGTCTTGCTGACATTCCTATTCTACTTTTTGATGGTCCTTAGGAATCCGAAGTTAGAATTTCAAAATTCAAAATTTTTTAGTGCACAAGCAAAGTCTTGGGGGCAGCAGTCCTACGGAGGCAGAGTTTGCGCGTGTGTATTGGAAAATATTGGATTTTTGAAATTCTGACTCTATCTTTGTCTTCATCGATAAAATTAGGTTCAAAACTTAAAAAGTTCCACACATTCAGGGCCTCTATCTCCTAAATGGTTGGATCAAGTGAAAAAACACCAAGAATAAAACATTTCTCGAATAGTGTGTACAATCTGAATATACCATTTAAAATAGGGGTTCCTATTTAAGATTTCAAAGTTCCCCCTTGTGAAGGGGGGGGGGGGGACTAATTTTTTGGCTAATGAATTTCCCCCGCTAAGTAATTCACTTTTGATTTTGGACATTTTTTCGTACAATGCTTCGTTTTCGAGATATTTCCATGTCTACACTTAATGGACCACCCTGTATAGCAAAATGCATGAAGTTTTAACTCTGATTTTGAGAAGTTAATGCATAAGAACTGGAGTTAGTGCTCCAACATAAAGATATTAATATAAAAAACACTACTAACATATCCAAACTCATTGCCTCTACAGTGTTCTCCCCAGAAAATTTTATCAGGTGGGCGGTAAGCTAAAAATAACTGGGCGGACAAAAATTAAAAATAAAAACAAATAAAATATTAGGCAGTGTTGTGCAGTTTTTCGTGTATTCTATAGCCGGGCGGATGCCAAAATCAGCCGGGCGGCGCGCCCGTTAAAAAGGGCCTGGGGAGAACCCTGCTCTACCAACTGGGACAAGGTAAAGCAAGGCTGTTTCCACAGGTTCTAAAAATAAGTAGTAGTCAATGTGGAGGCCCAATGACAGGGGAGGTACCTGGTTTGGATCCAGGATGTGGAATTTTTCCTTCCATTTTTCCTGTTATCTGGTGATCACTAAGTTTTGTTCGCCTATTAAAAATGTACAGAAACTGAAATATTATAAGAAAGGGAAAACAATCAGTTTTAATAACGCAATTACATGGATTAATGTTTTGGAAGCATCATTCGAAGTACCAGTTCCATATAAAATAAAAATTGGCTAGGCATCAGTAGTGGCACGAATGTTGTCCAGAGAGATTTTTGAACCGTGCTTTATGAAGAGCATTACAACGACTTAATACTGGTATGGGGAGTATTAAAGGCCTCTACCTCTAACTTACTTCACAGTTCATAATCAAGCGAATTTAGATCTGGTTTCAAGCGATCCACTCTTCAACAAAGATGGTACGTTTTCCTGCAACCATTGTTGGTGGTTTGTGGGCCGGTGCAGGATCTTGTTGAAAACTCCATTCAGTGTTTCTTCAATTTCCAAAACTTCATTAATATAGTTTTCAGCATATTTTTTACTCCTTTAGAGCAAAAGTTTGATCAAACATCACTCGTGGCAGATGGTGTTAGTGCATAACATTTCGGATATTTGAAGGAACCAAAGCACTTGGTCATTTTGGCTGTTTAGCTTTGCCTCAACATTGAAATAAACTGTATTCTACGGTGAATGCCTTATGCCTTCCGCTTTTGCAAGGCGAGGTTTAAAAAAATGGGCTCTGCGTCCTTTCAAACATTTCGGTTAGAAGTCCTTGTGAATTAGTTTGTGCATCGATTGTTTCGACATCTTGTGCTATATGGCAAGCTTTCTCTGTGACCTGACAGAGTTGTGACAGATTTTTTTCTTGTACCCAGTTGATCACTTTTGCTGTATTTCTCAGCTGAAAGTAGTGAGTCTGTCGGAATATCCAGAACTTGGCGCCGAATGCTGTCCTTAAGATCGGGCACTGATGCAGGTCTTCTGCAGTTGGATAAGGGATGAACTATTCTTATCTAACGAATAATGCTGATGGGCATGTGCTGTAATGCGAATGGTGTTTCACTTGTTCAATATATGCAAATAAATACCATTCATGTTACAGTGCCACGTATCGGGGGATTTTTATATTTTTAATAAATGTCAAGTGCATCATTCGATTTACCTTTAGTACAAATTTTGTCTGATTTGGAGCAGTAGAACGTACTCCAGAGCTTTTTGAAGTGGGGAAACTTGTTTCTCACTAACATGGTACAATGGCATTATACAAAAGTCATTTTAAAAATCCTCTTAGAAATTTTTTTTTTATTTAATCATTTTAAGGAAAAAAGTTTTTAATCCTCTGTACTTATCGTCCCAATTTATTTACAGGTTTTGATAATTGACAGCCGTTCATTTCTAGAATTTAATACTTGTCATGTCATTAATGCAGTGAATGTCTGTTGCTCTAAATTGGTGAAACGAAGATTACAGCAAGATAAGGTTTGCAAATACCTTCTTTAAAGTGATGCTTAAACAAAAGATTTAACGTAGTTTTTAAATTATTTTCTTTTCTTCAAAATTAAAGGTTTCAGTAAAAGAACTTCTAATGAATACTTGTCATCGAATTATTCATGAATCTTTTGATGTAATTGTTTATGACCAAAATTCTTCTGACATGCACACAATTTCTTCAGATAGTTTTTTATTCGTTATATTGTCAAAACTGATCCGTATTTTTAAAAGTGTAAATCTTCTTCAAGGCAAGTGAAATTATCAATATTATTATGCTTTCTCTAAATATTTATTGGTGTTGAACCTTATTTCTTGAACATCAATTTTTATTTAAAAGGAGGATTTTTAGAATTTCAATCAAAATATCCAGCTCTTTGTGAAGATAAAACGAGAAAATGTGTACCATTAACATCGATGTCTCAGCCTTGCCTTCCCATTAGCAATACCGGCCCGACTCGAATACTCCCTTTCCTCTATTTAGGCTCACAGAATGATGCAATGAACAAGGACTTGTTGAAAGTAAGTATTTAATTTAGTTCCTGTAAGGACTTGCATTTATATCTAAACATTTTAAAATTAATTATTGTATTTGTATATAAACAGGACCATAACATCACATATGAATTAAATGTAAGTGCAGCTTGTCCAAAACCGGACTTCATACCAGAAGGCCATTTTTTGAGAATTCCTGTTAATGACAACTACAGTGAAAAACTTCTCCCACATTTTCCTTTGGCATTCCAGTTTGTAGGTACATGTTAAACCAGTGATATTTCAATGGTTTTATTGTATCCATTAAACTTTTTATTTATTTAGGTAAATTTATCAGTTTGCATTAATAGAAGCTAAGTTGGATGCTAATCACTTTTTACATGTTATTAAATAAATAATTTCTTCTTAATATCAAATTTCAAGCTATTTTACTCATAAAAATTAACCTTAAAAGTAATTCTTCATACGTTTCCTTTTTTATTTTATCTAAAACTCCTTATTTTTTCAGCTAATTAAGTCGTAAAAAGAATTTTTAAAATCTTTTCTCAAATAAAATTCATTTATTGATATTTTAGATAATTATATAGAAATTTTTATTAGGAGTCCAATTTTCTCTTTCCCTCTCATTAATGGTATGACAGAATTAATGACGTGGATTAGCTATTAAAAAGTTGAAAAACTGCCAGTGTGTAAAAAGTTTTCGGAAATTTATTTTGGTTTGGTGCAAGCTATCAAGTGCTGCATCATAACTATTTCGAATTACAGTAACTTCATCTTGAGACTTTAGTATGTGCAAGCAAATCTTTAAAAAGATTGCTTGTATAGCACTTTTTTGATACAGTAGATCTCATCTTATAGAAAAAATGTTTGTAATATGAGAGTGCAGTGAAAATTGTGATTAATGCCTTACTTGAAAAATGTTTATGCAGTAGAACTAGTCTTAGTAATTTACATGACATGCACTATGAATGCTTATAAGTTATGTACAATTAAGAGTTCATATACTGGATTTATCCAAGTATAACACTATCTCGAATCTAATAAGAGCCCTATTTTTTTGGAAGGAAAAAAAAAAAGATTTTCAGAACTTTATTTGCTGTATAATAATTTAAGGTTATTTATATTAATTTTTTTTACATTATTTATATTATCTATTTACATCACTTCATTTGAACTATCAAGCTCATCGTCATTGTCTGTAGCAGATTCTGTTTAAGGGTTTGTGCTAACTCACAATTTATGCATCAAATGGGATTTTTACTAAAAATTGACTCGCTAAATTTCGAATGTTATCGGCCACATCCTTCTCACCACATTTTAACCTTACTTCACTTTGTCAGATGCTGTCTTAAATTAAATATCTAATTAGCTATATAGAATCTATAATTTGACTCGCAGTTTTCAGACTGAAGTCAAATTGATTCGTAGATTTTTAGTCCTAGCATGAACCCGGCCGTTTCATTGTTGTCGTCTTTCCAAAGAATATCATCCCCATAGGTGTACAATTTCATTGAAGATACATTTCTTGAATCCTTTTATTAAAGAGTCCCTAAAAATTGTTTTCTAAAAATCTAAAATCCATGTCCAATTTGTGAAATTGCTGGCAAAGTTGGCATTAACCAGTCATTATATTCTTGCTTCAATTAATCTTTGAACATCTTGTTTATAACCATATCTAAAACTAGTAATTGTGAGGTCATGTTGCCTGGAACGACATCAAGATCAGCATTGGCATCTAAACCAAGATTTCAATGCTATTTGCTAGCGTTAATGTGATGTTCGTTAACATGGGTAAAACCGAAACCTCTAATTCTCTGGCGAATGCAGTTTTTGTTTTTTTTTTCTTCAAATACTTGAATCTAATATCCCCAGCATTTGCTTCCCCGAATTTGGAAAAAAAAACTAGTGTTATATTCGGCTAAATGCGTAATTTTGGTGAGTAGTTCATTAAGTAAGTCAATGATGGATGAATGCTCTCAGTTTGCATTTTGCCATATATACTTGTGTATAAACAGAATCTTTTTTTTTCGCGGAAATGGTTTCTAAAATACACTGATCGTCCAAAAAAGAAAAAAAAAGCATAAAAAGTTGTATCCATTGAAAACCTATGGAATGTTCTGTTAAGACTCCACCGCTGGCACAAGATCTGAAAGAGTGCAAGCCAAAGTTCAGTCTGCATGGGATCAATGGAATCAGCCGAGTCGAGACAGTATGTTAGAATTAGTATGACTCGTGTGCCAGAATGCATTAGAAATAATGACGGCCCAACATCTTATTGAGAAATTATTAATAAATGCTCCTAAGCATAAGGTAATATTCTCAAAACAAATGGAAGAAAACAAGCGATGGCCCACCCATCCATCCAACATTATCATCCTTTTGAGAGTTGAAATGATTTTAGTGCTTTGACCAATAAATTTTGTTATATCCAGGCTCATTGTTTAATCATTTGTTGTTGGGGAGCACTAACTTCCTTTCAAATACCTTTTCAATCTAATGGTTCCTTCAGGCTGCACTTTTTTTTTTTTTTTTGTGGGGGGGGGGGGGGTTCTCAGTTTATACATGAGTATACGGTGCCAAGTCTTAATTATTTTCATTCTGAACAGTGGAAAAATAAAATTATCTTCTTTTCACCGAGTTCTCAAAAATTTATATTTATAAAAATACTAATTATTAGTCTTTTTCTTTGTAGATAAAGTAAGAGAAGCCAATGGATGTGTGTTGATCCATTGCTTGGCTGGCATTTCAAGGTCACCAACAGTAGCTATAGCTTATATAATGCAATATCTTCATATGTCTTCTGATGATGCATATAGGTAAGCTGTTTACTTAATATGGTTATATTTTGTGCATTTCAGTATATTAAAGTAAATTTGATTTTTTTTTTAGATACGTAAAATCAAAAAGAGCCACCATATCGCCAAATTTTAATTTTCTGGGACAGTTACTGGAATATGAACATCAGTTAAGAATGGAAAACGTTTTTAAAAACAAACCAGGTTTATATCCATCTCCTTTTGGAAATGGTAATAAAAGACATTGTCGCAATGCTAGGAGGGACGTCCAAAAACTAGATTTAAAATTTTCTACGTTCGGAAATGCTGACGATATTAAAAAGGCTGGAGCTCTATCTCCTACATCGGCTTTGGCAAAATTGAACTTCAATTGCTCTGATAATGATCCAGCTGCCTGTACTACAAACGAAGAAGAAATATTAGGAGAAAGGCAACTACATAATAATCTAGAAGATGGTAAAATGAATTCTGTACAAAAATCAAGTTCAGCTTCTAACTTAAGGACAAGTTTATTCATTTCTAATGGAAGAAGATTCTCTTTTGATGCTGGTAGCAAGCACCATTCATCTGAGAATGTTTACAAAAAATTATCTAGCAGTGGTTATAAGTGTGTTAGCTTTGAAGGGTTAAAGGGTATTCCAGTTTCATCTCTAGAAAATATTAACTTCACTCCATGTCAAACTTCAGAATCCAGTAATTTGGAACACAAGCAGAAATCTGGCAGTTTTAAAGAAAACTATCATTCTCCGATGTTATCAAGTAATTGTTTTCCGCCAGAGACTAGTCATTGTAAAAACATGAATGTCTCGTTCAATTTTTCATTGCAAACCCAGGTTTGGCATTCGTCAAAAGACAGTGAAACATACTCTGGAATTTTTAAACATTTAAATAATCCAATGAATGCTTCAGTTCCTTTTGGAAAACTATACAACAAAACAGAAAAGTCATTAGAGAAGAATACGGGTACACGTGAGTCTTCTCCAAGACCTGCAAGTATTTTAATTTCCCCTTTGACACCAGCCGAGTGTGACGAAGACGAAGGTATTGACATTCGTAAAGAAGATGGAAAACCAAATCTAGATGTTTTGCCACAAGGAATGCAAGTATTAAGCCACACTCTTGAGTCAGGTGAGCTTTAAGACATATGTTGTTTATTCTGGAAAAACTTTAAGATTCCTATTGGTAAACTTAAACATGAATTTTTGATTTTTTGCAAATATACAGCTATCTGCTCTAAAGCTTGAAACGGTAGGTGATCGAGACCTTTTGTGTCTTTATGAACCTCTTATCAGTGCACACAATATTTTTATTTATTTATTATTATGCTTTAAATTCAATAAATTAGAGGTTTTTTTGGTTTGTTTGTTTCTTTCTTTTTTCGTTTCCCGTTTGATCATTGGTATGGACACATAATTGATAAAAAAATTTTATTAAAGTATATAAGTAAACTTTCCAATGCAAAAAAATTAAGAATTTTAACAATAACAGTTCATTTTGTAACAAGATGATAAAGCAAAACATAAAAAAATATTGTAAATTATTAAATAACAGTGATGGAAATTTTCTTTTAAAATTTGTTACACTTTATTCTTTCATAATGAAAATTGCACCAATTCACATTTAAATAAAAAATTTTATAATAGCAATAAAGCTTTCAGATTAAAAAAAAAATTTCAAAAAATTGAAATTTATAATATTGACAATTACTTTTTTTTTTTTTGTTTTATTTTTATTTTTATTTTTTTTAATGTAGGAACTTCAGGAGTAGCAGACCAGGGTGAGTGCTTAGAGAGTTCTTATGATTCAGGGGTGTATCCAAGTCCAACCCAATTTATCCCTTTTGCCAGCGAAATTTTTCCTCCATTAAACACATCAGAAAGTGATTGGTCAAATGTTTACAAAGAAACTTCCAGCAAATTTAATAACAGCTGTTATTCTGATCTTGAAAAGAATAAAGCCTTAATAAATATGTCTCTACACTCCAACAATTTTGAAGTATGCAATTCTCAGAGTATTTCAGAAACCAGCGAAAGCTTCACCCCAGTAGAAAAATTACGCCTTACTACAACCACTACTGTGTTCAGGGACAAATCATTTCACATTAACAGTTGTCATAAAGAAGAACGGTTATACAGAGCCCAATCTTGTCCAGGGATTTTGAGTTTCATTCACTGCACGCAGTCACTGGATAAAACGAGCACCAATACTACCATATTAGCTGGTGAAATCAGAACTCCCCAGTTGCGCCGCTTAAAACTGTCGTCCGTAGAGCGAGGAATTCGGTTGCGAAATCGTTACAGTTGCGATAGCATAGATTACAACGACGAAAGAAGCAATTTCACGTTTGATTCTTGTCCTGATTTTGTACATTACGGGAATAACTGTCAGAACGATAGGGATTCGGGCAGCAGTCATGAACACCCTTCACTTAATGCTTATCAATCATTTCTTCAAAACACAGGGATCATCAAAGTTTCTTGAGGAAAATTCTTTGCACAATTTTTGATTGGGTTTGTTGTGCAAGTGCTTTGTCTTCTCCATTTCAAGGCACCATTTGTTTATTAAATATTTGTTCTTGTTATTAAAATATTGCAAATTAGCCACATTGAAAAATAATAATAATAATAATAATAATAATAAAAACAATTTTTTTAAAATAGGTTTTAAAATTTTTGTATTTTATATTTTTAAGTAAATACTGTTAATTTTACTGCTTATTTTGATTGATTATTTGAAGGGGAAAAAAAATTATTTTTGGAATTTTTTGAAGAAAAATAAATAAAAAAAAAAAAAAAAAAGCATACACTTTTGAAGGAAAATTATATATATACTAGTTAAAAGCATTCCATTGTTGATACTCTAGTTATTATAGTAGTCATTTTCTGGTCATAATAGAACTTTGAAAATTTTATACAAAGAATACCTTGCATTGATATTAAATAGGTCACACACTATCACCATTGGTTTTAAAATAAGTTGTAATTGTTTTTATTATACATATCATTTGATTGTTTAAAAGATGAAAGTATGTAATAAAACATAGAATTTTACATTTTATACTGATAGTCAGTCACATTGCCTGGATGTTTGAAAACCAAGAATAAAATGCAATTTACATATTTCGGAATTATTAATGTAATCTTTAAATTCGAGAATGAAAGATTTATTATTTTGTAAGTAAAACTTAAGTATTGTTGCAATTAGCAAGGTACATCTGTTTTGTCTTGGGATATTAAGTAAATAAATGGGGATCGTATCCAATCATCATCTCCCTCCCTCCACCGCCAGGGCGGCGGGCGGCTTGACCTAATGCTTGCCTTAAATTACCAAAAATTTAAAGGATGATTTATTTCCCCTTTACTAATTTTATACATAGTCTCATGCTCTATTTGTACAGAATTTACTTTTTAGTTGGTTTAAATTCATAATTGTACAAATTTATAAATGTTATTTATTAATGTACATAGAGCAAAAGTTTGTGAGATTCATTTTAAAGAATGAATGAGAATCATTTTTTTTTTTTTTTTTTTTTTTTTTTTTTCGGGGGGAAGGGTGGGAGGTATCACTTTGTTTGGAAAGTTCAATCTTGTATAGAATTTTGTTCTGGATCTGAGTGTGTGTCGTCTGAATGAGAATTATTAATGCATCTTATTATCTTTGGGAGATCAAATTGTTATAATTCTTTCACGCTGTTTGAAAAAAAATCTTTAATAAAGTATTTTATTAGTTGTCCGCTTTCTTTAATCGTTTTTCTTTTTTCCATTTTTACATTGCAATATTGGAATATCAGGCTTCCAACAAAACATATTTAAAATAAATAAATCTACATTATATTTTATTTGAAAACATACACTATCAGTTAGGCAGTAATTATATACACTTAAAAACTACCAACAAACAATTCAGAATTAATGACTAGAACTTTCAGTGGTCAGTTAAGAAAACATTATAATACAACATACAGTCTTAAGTGAGGTTGATCACTTATACCTTATATTATCACTTCTGTATTAAAAGCAAAATTTCAGTTTTATCCAATTAGGAATAGCTGCAGGTATATTAGCTTTTTTATTTTTGCTCCTTTTCCATGGCTTGATATGTCATCCATGCTCGAATAAGGAAGAACTCGTAAGTAAAGCAAGTCTAAAAACCCCAATTCCATAATAAGATTAGGAAAATGCCATAGCGTGCATCTGTCTTGTCGGTGATGGAACCTTCTGAAACGTGAATCCAGCCATTTTTCTAATCTCAATGTGAAGTTGAAGCCTCAAACTTCCTTTCCTTACGTGTTACGCCTCCACAGTTTTCTCTTCCTTACTTTTCAGGGAAGAACTCTCTCTCCCGTTGTCATCTCAGAAATGCCAGAATTGTGTTTGTCACCACAATTATTATCGTAGCTACAGCAGATATGGCCATCCTATAGAAGTAGAGAGAAAAAAAAAATGTTTTATACTTGGATATAAAGAAAGCTCGACATTTACATTGAAAAGGAGTTCACCGGATGCATGCAACCGCCACCATTAATATCTGCAAAATAAAACCACACCACATTTACCCACGCCTATTGTCTGCTTTATTTCTGTAAACGCAGTCATTTACTTTATTCTGTAAGAAAAGAAAGCTCGTCTATTTAGGTATTTTTTGCCAGAAAATGGATCTTAATTTAACAAACAATTGGCAAATAAAATGCTTCTAAATTTATTTAACACTTAAAGATCTCAGCACATGACCCATTCATTTAAGTATTTGATGGTAGTTTTAAAGTCATTTAACAACTCAGCCAGGTATAAATTTAATATTTAAAATAACTTTACAAAAGAAAAAGAAAAGCATGCTGTTAAATAAGCTATTTTAAATTTTCCCATGAACGACTAGATATAACATTTTAAGATGTAATACATTGTTACATATGTATTATGAATTAAGAAATTTCTTTAAAAATGACATTCTACCTATTGGACAATGAATTGGGTAAACTTTAATAAAGATCTTAATGCTTAAAAATTAAACTATTCAGCCATTTAAAGTTTCCTTGCTTGCCTTTTAATTAAAAATGTATTAAATGGTTCATAATGATGTAACAGTTTTAAAATCTATACAAATCCTAACACTTAAAATTTGTGAATTATTAACACATACACTATATGGTAGCAATTTTCTTCATATGTAAACTATATTTCTGAATAAGTGATCAAGTGGAAGAGAAGTTATGATATGCAAGAGAGCATTACTCTTTCCTATTCCAATGGACCAAGGAGCCCCAAAATGAGGTTATTGAAAGAAAAAGTTAACTAGAGAAGTGAAAAGTATCCTCAATGTTATTGAAACAATATGCAATTTTACTTCGGACACTCTAAAATGACAGTTATAAGGTCGGAACAATTTTTAGTAGAAGAAAAAATATCTAAAAACTTCGAATCAAATGAGCCATTAATAAGAATACAATAAGTAGAATTAAAATACAAAAGAATAAAACAAAAGTTTAAAATAATTACAAAATAAGAAGGATAACTAAAAATTTTCTTACAGCCAAATCAATGGAGTGCCTGATAGAAAAGGAAATTTGAGCAGGAGAGTATTAATAAGGTAAAACTGGTAAGTTAATGACTGAGCTAATCTTATTTTCTAAATATTTAGTAATATAATAGTTAGTTGAATACAAAATCTCTAGCCATAGACTTTTTTACTCAAAATAATGAAATGAAAGCTAGTCTTTAAAAATAAAAAGAAAGAATTGTTTTTGATACATGTAATCTCTTTTATAATTCCATTAATGTAGAAAAACATGGTTTAAAGATTAAAATATGATTTTGAAAACCTTTAAAAGTATATGTAAATCCTAAGTCTCATTTCAGTAACTCTCTCAATAATAAAAGAGCTTAATTTGTACTTAAAAATCAAAAGAACACTAGAATTATGACAACATATAATTCTATTAGTTGTTTTCTATTAGTTTAAGTTCATTCCATTTTATTCAGCCTGACCACTTAATTTCATGCCATACAGTGTCCCAACGGTAAACGTCCAAAATGAAAAACTGATTCGAGGACCTCAATACCTATGAGAATCGCCTGCATGTTATGTTACCATTATGGAGATATTAACGATTTTGTCAGTAACCACTACCTTATTCCGTTAAAATGTGAGTTTTCGGGAATGATGTCATTTTGAGGAGTTTGATTAGTGGAATTGTTTTCTTAGGAATGTAGTATTTTCAGAAAATGAATGAATTGCATAAATTTTTCTGGAAATCAAGGTTAAAGTAGGAAGTTCTGAGTTGACGTGAAACTTAAAGTTTTTGATGATGAATCTAAACAAAGTAATTAAGTTGGCAACACTGGTAGGTATTTTAAAAACTTTTCCATTTAATAGACATTCATGGCAGCTGTTCTCAGTCTGTGCTTTAACTTTGATTTCTGAAAAATTTTATGTATGCAATTCATCCATTTTCTCAGTTTTAGACGTCCATTGAAAAGTGGTATAGTTTTTTAAGCAAGTCAGAAAAGATTACTGTACAAAGTCTTTGCAGTGACAAAACTAATTTAAAACTTCTCCAAGAAAAATGTGTAAGTAGTCTAAAATGTGATTGAGGAGTTAGCATGTTCAGTCTTTGAAATGGGAATGCATATCCAATTACTGATTTCGATAAATCTAGACAAATTAAGATATCAATATAACCTTTGTAAAATAATCCATTTGACACATGAAACCTTTGTATAGCTAACCGAATTTTCATAATTAATTGTTCTCTACATCTCTCGTAATGTTTATCTGCATAACTACAGAGTCCCTTTATTATTTGACACTTATGTGTGCTTCACCAATTTGTTTTAAAGATAGATGCCAAAGTTAAATATGCACCTGGTAGGATTTGAACTTGTGAGGTAGCCTTCGGATTTCATATTTATTTAACTGTTACATGTAACAATAAATTTGCTTTAATTCTATTGCTAATGAACACTCATCCATTTATCTATATTAAAGCACTACTATAATGAAACTGTATCATCAATGAAGTCTGATTTAACACTGCTGTATTTCTTTCAAAGCAGTTTCGAACATCTGTGTTCTTCTCCATTATCGTAACTCCATTAATAAATGCCTTGAAAAATGTCATCTTAGAATAAGCCACCATCAATAAGCCTTTCATCTTAATCTCCTCAATATTGGTTTTCTGGATATATTTTGTTTTGCAATGAATGTTATGCTCTTGTAAGTTTGAAGTCTGGTGCAAAAAATGTTCTTTTAAATTGATAAAAACATAAGAAGGCTGTAGTGAGGAAATGCCTGTGTACCAAAACAAAAACAAAAAAGGTATGAAATGTCAAAGCCGTATTTTGAAGGCTTTGTGCCTTCATTTTCAATGGCACGGTTGAGACTTTCAATTCATATCACAGATATTTTTGTGGTTAGAAGTTTTCCTCCTACAAATCGATGCTAATAATTACTTGTTTGTTGTTCATCTTTTGGATCAGATATGTTACTTCTATTTAAGATCAAATGAATTTATGCATTTGACTGGATTGTTTTCTTCCCATCATCTTTATATGAGCTCTTGTTTAGAAACTATTTTTTGCTTTATTTCTTCACCTATTGTATATGTGTTTTCTATTTGAAAGAATTGAAGCTTAACAATATTTGTATTGCAAATTGGGAGAAACAACTGGGTTTCACCTTTTTATCCAGTTTCATTTGGTTGTATGACCGAAAGGTTTAAATTTAGAGATTTCGATTACAATGATTTGATGTGTAACAATGGAAAGATTAATCAAAACAATAGATGATGTTACAACAATTATACGATGATATACAATTAATGGATAACGTATAAAAGATCCAACATAGATGATGAGATTTTAAAAATGTCGAAGTTTGTTTGTGTTTAAAAGTTCGAAGTTCGATATGCTTGTAGATTTCAGGGCTTTCGACAATTTTGATTTTAAAGGGATCATATATTATCTGTTCTCACAAAGACTTAATTAGAAAGTCTCTAAAACTTCAAAAGAAAATTCTAATAAAGTTCTTCAATAAGTTGCATAGGATATATTTACTACAAATGATATATTTTTATTTCAAAAATCAGATTTGAAATTGGCATGAGCATGTGCATGATATGTCATTTAGGTGGGTATTTGTATTATATGAAATCTATCATAAAAGAACATTTAAATCACCTCGGCACTAAACTCTATTTAAAAAATAGCTGCATTTCTGCTAAAAAAAAAACCCAAAAAAAAACCTTATTTAAAGCTTAATGTATTATAAATTTAATACAAATTTGAGCCATCAAAAGTGTGAACCATTATGTAATTGAATATGGTCTTGCTTTCTTAAATAGCTGCAAGCTCTGTTATCTGTTTCCTTATTCATTAACAAAACATTTCTCGTACCCATTTATTGCTTTCTTTCCTCAGTAATTCTGCTGAAAAGTGCTTTCTGTTTTTCAGCTGTCCTGTGTACTTATGCAGTTTTGACTAGCTTGATTGAGTAAGCATGGTCAGTATAATGACTTTTGATAGTCAATTCATATGATCTAGATGGAAGCTTTTCTGGAAAAATGCTTGGTCATGCATTCCTTCAGAAGAATCTTATCTATAGTTATATGCTTTACACAGGGCTGTACCCAGAAATTTTTTTCAGGGGGGGCTGAGGAGGGCTGGCCCAATCCAGTTTGTAGAGGGGGTCCCCCATGTAACAGATTTAGTTGACATGGTGGCCAATTTGGGGGGGGAGCGTGCCGTCCTCTCACCCCCCCCCCCCCCCGGTTACGGCCCTGGCTTTACAGGTATACAAAATTCAAGAATGACTGGCAAATTCTGCAGTTGAATAAGTATTAAATAAACTGATCTCAACAATTTTTCAAAACCATGATTATTAGAGGAATTATTAGTTTGTAAACTTTAATGAAGTATTATATATTGCTAAAATTTTTGCGGGATAACGACAGGGATGAACTGTAGTGGGCTTATATGGACTTCCTGGTTTTATTTGTCCATAGAACATGGTGGAGACTTTGATACCTGTACCTTCGATAGCTGACTGGCAAGAGCAGTGAGATGGATATACGTAGTCCCTGGATTAATTCCAGGTTGCAAATTTTTCCTTTCTAACTTGTCAATTTTTTCTCAATGTCTACTTAGAACCTAATTATTTAGAGATTATGCAGCACAGCTCCCTAATGGGTTGTAAAATTATCCACAATATAAACCTACTTTCATGCTCTTCATAAACGATATCTAAACATTTTATATTTATATAAAATAACGTACATATGCTTTTACTATTTTAGTTATTTTGGAAAGCTAAATTCAAATAAAGGATGGAAGCAAAACCCAGAGGTGGATCCAAAATAGAGCCAAGGCCTAGGTGACTCAAGTGAAGGGAGTGGGAAATCTATAGGTCAATGGAAATATTAGTTTCTAGATGTATGAATTTCTTGACTATATGAAATGTTTAAAATTGTGTCTCGTTTCCTAGGGTTTTGTATACAGGTAAGTTATATTCGATATTGTCAGCTTTTGTATAACAAGTGTGAACTAACCCTGATAGCAAAAAGGATGATAAGAACATTGTGCACTCTGTTGGCTCCCCACAAGTGCTTTATTTTGTTTGTATGCAAGATCTATGTATTTAGTGTTTGTCTTTTGTAATTATGTTTATTGGAAATAGAAATATCAATTACAGGTATATGTCACTTGGTATTATTATTGTTTTGGAAAACCAAACTCGAATCAAGTTCAGAAGTCAAGTCCCAGAGGCTTACTCAAAAGAAGGCCAAGTTCAAGGAGCTCTAAATGCAAGGAAGGGAAAAAATTACATGTTCATGGGAGTATTAATGTTTAGGTGTAGAATTTCCTTACTGTGTGACAAGTGTTAGGATTGTGGCTTTCTGTAAGGTTTTGTATAAGTGTGAGTTTAAATTCAATATTGATAGACTTTTATGTAATGAATGTGAAATAATCCAGTGACAAAAAGAACCGATAGGAATGATATGTACTCTGGTAACTCCCCGAAGGCATTTTATTCTGTCTACAAGAGATGTTTATTTAGTAATTTTGTCAGTATATGTCTTTTGTACAGGGTAACCAGAAAAAACTGATAACATTTATTTTGCGAAAAAAAAATATACATCACCACAAACTTCTGTCAACGGGTAATGATAAAGTACACTTTTCTCAGAAAACATATTTAAGCGTTTTCGAAGTGGCAAAAAGAACGATAGGAATTATGTGTACTCTGTTAACTTCCCAAAGGCATTTTATTTCGTGTGCAAGATCCGTATATTTAGTGATTTTGTCAGTGTATGGCTTTTGTAAATTGTGTGTGTTGGGGATGGAGATATCAATTATGTAAGTCACTTTCTTTTGCTTATCTACTAGTGTAATGTCTGGTCTGTTATGAGGAATAGTTTTGTCAGTGATTACGGTATAGCTCTGTCAAAATATAGTTTATGTGTGGTGTTCTCTAAGACAGTGTCTGGGATATGTTTATAGTATGGAGTATGAATGTCCCTTAGCTTGTGTATCTTAGCTAGATGTTGATGTATGATATTGGCTACCTGGTTATGTCTGCATGAGTATTTTGCAACTGGATATGACGTGTTGGATGGTTTCCTCTGCGATATGGCATTTCCTGCAAGACCCATCAGTTGAATCTTTGATAATGCTTTCTGTAGCTTTTAGTGTTAATAACCTGGTCTTGTATGGCAATCATGGTTCCTTCAGTTTCCCCAAAGAGACTCCCTTCACTCAACCAAAAGTTCGACGCTTTTTTGTCGACGTGCGGCTGGATGAAGTCAGAAGGATGTCTACCGTGGAGTTGCTTTCCGAGCCATGATTGAAGTTTAGTGCATGTTGTAGGAATGTTATGGGTGTTCTGCACGCTGTTCAGATTCAAAGGTGTGTATTTTGTATCAGCTATGCAGACTGCTTTGTGTAATTGTGATGTGTGTTGTTTAGAGTAAAAGAATTCTCTGAGTGACTGAGTCTGTTTCTGGTGTAGATCTATTATATCAATAAGACCTCTGCCTCCCTCTGAATGAGGCAGGGTGAGTCTTTCAATAGCTGCATGTGCTTATTATTATTATTATTATTATTATTATTATTATTATTATTATTATTACTATTTTTTAACACCCTGATTATGTCTGAAATTAGATATCAGATCACTATTCGGGGACATTGGGTGAAATATGTTTTTAAGAATGTTTTTTTTTTTTTCTAGATTTTTCATATGTTTTATATTTTTTATAGAAATCACAGAAGTTACTCTTACAATGGGAGTAAGGATAAACTTGAAGTGTTAGATCATTACAAGCTGCTTCAAATGGAATCACTTAATCTGGTCGTTAAA
Source organism: Rhysida immarginata (assembly GCA_023313115.1). Lineage (NCBI taxonomy): Eukaryota > Metazoa > Arthropoda > Chilopoda > Scolopendromorpha > Scolopendridae > Rhysida > Rhysida immarginata. The sequence continues at coordinate 40,827 of JAHWFO010020775.1, forward strand.
ATTAGTAATGGAGAGTATATTGCCCCTAATATTCTGGCTAAATTACTGATTGACAAGGTGTAGACAAAGAAAGGTTTTCTATGTAAGTAGTAATATTAGATTTTTGTTTAAATTTCTGACTTATTGTAATGAAATGTTAAATTACTTTGATAATTTGATGTTTTTAATTGTAAAAAAATTTATGTAATTAATTTAATTATTATTAAGTGTTTTATTATTATTTAACTTTAATATTACTGAGTTTTTGAGCTATGATATTATCAGTAATTAATCATATGTAAGTGTTAAGAAAACAGACTCTACCTATCATCTTCTTAAACATTATTAATATGTTTATTATTTAATGACCTTGAAACTGATTATTTTAAGTTTGCAAGGTCTGATTCATTTATGCAAGATAAGCATTGATAAGGAAAAAACAATATTTGAGAGAAGTGGTATAGAAACATACAATTCAATTTCAATAGAAAGAGACGATTAATTAGTCTTTATGTTACTTGTTTTGAACCATTTAAAAATTTAATAAATTTAGAAAAATTAAAATATTGAGACTATATCATAATAGTTTTTTTTTTGTTTTATTTCAATTAATAGAAAATTTAAATTAGAACAACCAAGCAAACTTGAGGCTGATACCAAAGAAATGAATACCTTGCACTGACATGTTGTGCATGGATCATGGATGGCATTCCAGTAATTCCGACTGCTGTACGTTTGGCCAGAATATGTACAACCATGTTCATCAGCTGAAGCTGTATCATTTTGTAATCCTTCTGTAGAACATGGGTCATCGTCACAACGAGGGCAACAGTCACCTTCAGACAATACTGGATTGTCACAGCTTGGTTTAGGACATTCTGTATTCCAACAATCCATTTCACCACGCTGAAATAAAAAATAAATAAAATCACATTAAATCACGAACTTGCATGAAAAAGAAGGTATGTTTTTTTTTAACTTTCAATTAACTTACGAAGCACTCGCATGTTTGACATTCGAAAAGCCACTTTTCACCATTTTGCATAATCGTATTCAGTTCTTGGTGAATACAGTGAGAAGAATTGTCACAATTTGGACAGCATTTCAAATTAACATCAGGGTCACTGCAATTGCATGCAGGGTCTTCACAGCTTATTACACCATTCTTTTTTAAGGAATACAGATAAAATTTCTTAATAACTTGTTGAAAACAGTAATAACATTAAATTTGTAGAACTTCAATTTAAATACTTACTAAGCATGAACATGTTTGACATTTTTTTTTATCTATATTTATCCATATAGAATTATTTTTTTTAATCTCATTTTTATCATGGCAGTCTGACAAAAAAATAATTTAATTATTAGTTTCATTTGTTCATTGAGTCCTAATAAGTTTAAAGTTTTAATAAATCATAACTGTACCTGGCAAACAAGTTTCATTATTTTCACAATGACACTGAAAACCACCATCAGTGTTTATACATTTAGTTGTAGCATCACATGTATGCTCGCTAGTGGAACATTCATCAACATCTAAACAGTAAGAATATATGACATCAATGTCTCATTTTTTTATGTCAAATTTGCTTGTTTTATCTCGTAAATTACCTTTACACAGTTTTCCCAGATCTGTATCTTCTGTAGGACTTGCATAACCCCTTCTACACTCACATTTATACCAGCCGTGCATGTTAACACAATGGGAATTAGGATGGCACTGGTGAATGCCCAAACTACATTCATCAACATCTGTCCAGAAATGAAAGCGAGTTATTATTAGGTGATGATGCTAATAATAATGTGAAGATTGATACTATGTAAATACTATAGCAGAGGTTTATCAATTTCGCCACTACCAGTTAATCACCAAGGCATCTCACTGGTACTTAAAGGATGGCCCAAAACCTATCTACCAAGATTAAACATCAATTTCTCAATTAGTACTATGTGTAATTATTTGAAAATTATGTGAAATGTTTGTACATCAAGGCATTTTGTTTAAGGGCTTTTTGTTTCACAGGATTGAAAAAATGGTCACCTACACCACTGAGCAGCAGGTTTTCATCATCAAAGAATACATTCAGTCAACTGAAAGTTCGGAATGTGTAAGATGAACATTCCAAGTGAAGTTTGAAATCAAAATTGGCTAGAGTTCGTCTTGTAGAGATACGGTAGTCCTTCACATGACCTCCATAAAATCTAATGTACTGACTTGGGTTGAATACACGGATAAGTCAATGCTCCATCCAAACCTTGTTAAACAAAATGCCTTGATGCCACAAACCTGTCACACAATTTTTGATTGATTACACTTGTACTAGCTGATGAATTGGGGTCTAATCTTGGTAGGCAGGTTTTGAGCCACTCTGTAATATTCTTTATAGTTAGGATTACCAGATGACAAACTTAAAAAAAAAAGAGGACACAACATTCACATCTCATTTGAAGTATGTTTATTATCAATGACAATCAATTTCATCTACATGATAGTTCAGGTCATGGTGGCCATTCTTTCACTTCTATACTATATTAATCATCAATGTGTGTCAAACTAATGCCAGCAAACTAATTTACTAATTCCAAGATGAGCACTGGTACATCACTGAGTCCAATGCGACTGATCAGCATAGTGGACAAAAAGAAACTTTGGATACTGGCAGGACTAGTCCAGAAGATTGCTTCATAATACACTTTGATCCTCAATCTCAAGGCTTTCCTTCACTCAAGGATCAAAAGGAGAAGAATTTGCATCTGCCTAATCTGCATAATCTTAGAAAAAAGAGAAGAATTCCACAGATTAGGCAGATGCAAATCTTAATTTTACCTTTCCACAATATATCTTGGGAGGGAGGTGAAAACAAATAGTCATTTAGCCCAAACCTACAAAATATTTTCAAAACAAGCCCAGCATTCAGTCATTAGGCTTAATGTAATTGGGAAATATATATAGGACATGCTCATGAGCTATAATTTCCTTCTATTTGTCATATAAACACTTGTTATATTATCTTATGATGGCAATACCAGATTTTAATTATTCTTTTAATAATATTAATCAATGTTTACAAATAAATGATTTAAAAAAGTGTAAAAAAGCAACTTACCAATCTCACAACTGGGACCAACGAAACCTCTTCTGCACGCACATGTCCCTGGAGCAACGCATTTGCCACTGTTGAAACATTTCGGCTCGCATACAGCTGTAAAATGAAATATTAAAAGAGAAAGAAGTTGTTATAAATTTGAACAGTAATTAACGTAAAAATGTTAATTCATATTGTTCTAATACATACGATCACACTGAAATCCATTTCCTTCATAGCCTTCAAAGCACTGACACCTATAACTGCCATCTGTATTGATACAGCCAGCATTTTTATGGCACGCATGCGTTCCTGCATCGCATTCATTGTGTTCCACACAACTGTAAACGTTCACCCTTATATAACCAGGCAGACATTCACAAGTGTAGGATCCAGGAGTATTCACACACTGAGTATTTTTTTGGCAGTAGTGACCTTCGTGGCCACCTACATGGGAACATTCATCAATATCTGCAAAGTTAATAAAAAAAAATTCTATTTTAGTTCTATTATATTAGGCCTGAAAAAAATCATATTATTATTATACTATTAAGCTTATGATTATTGTGCAACTAGGTTAATTTTTCCATTTTTCTTCTATTTGTTTAAAGTGTTTTATATTGTGTCAGATATTTACAAATAATCAAAATGATAATGTTTGCTAAGTTTATTATTATTATTAACTAGAAGAGTTACCCGGCGTTGCCCGGGATAATTACACTTGCACAATCTTTTCCTTTCATTGTTAGTCATGAGATATTGATTGTTGGTCCGTGCAGAGTGTTTGTGAATTGCGTGTTGATACCATTGTTGCAAAAACTTTGTCTTGCATTGTTGGTCATGAAATATTTCTCATTAAAATGCCTTGCCATAACCATGAATATCGATTTTTTATCGATATTTATTATTTTTCCGAAATCTGAGGTAGACAGTGACCTTCCTCATGCTTTGAGGGTCATGTATGCGAAATTTTATCAAGATCGGAATAAAACTGTAGATTTGTATAAAAAACAGACCCACAGACAGACCCACAGACAGACCCACAGACAGACCCACAAACATCCTTCTTTATATATATAGAGATTCATATGTTAATGAAACATTAAAATTTTTAACATAAAGTAATATTTTCTGATTGTAAACCCAGTGTGTTGGGGAGGTTGTGGCCTGGTGGGCTTTCACTGAATACAACTTCTGTAAAGTTAAGCTACACAACTTCTGTGAAGTTAAGCTACATCAGGCACGGCTAGTCACTGGATGGGTGACCATCAGTGATAGACAATCTTCACCCTCCCGGCTGCTGTGACCATCATACAGCAGTTGTGAATCCAGGTTCATCCAGGGACACAACTCGTCAGCCTCTGGCCATACACGTAATGGTTCCCAATTCATAAATTAAAAAAAAAAAATTAAATAATTTAAACCCAACTCACTGGGTTATAATTTTATATTATTATTTAATAGTAAGTTAAGTTTAAAGTATTGAATTATTGCAATTTCTCTCCCCAACGTTAATTTCTAAACAATTAAAATAAACATTTTTTGGGCTTTATAAGCAAGTTTAAAAGAATAATATGGTTCAGAGAGGGACAGAAGCTTTACTGTCCTCCCCCTGAAACTAATGAAAATCGAAATTAAAGAAAAATAACGCAGGAAAAAGAAAACATGTCCTCCTATGCATGGATGAAGATGATTCCAGGGCCCTCTTAACAGTATGACCTCCCCCCCCCCCCATGCTTTTCTGGTGCTTTGGGGCCCCTCCCTAATGAAGGGGGGCCTCTAGATTAGCAGGACCTCTCTGCCCATACCTTAAGATGGCAAAGTAAGCTGTTGCTCATAAGATGATATCTGAATAGGAGTTGTTGAAAAACTCATTAGGCACATGCATAAGCATAGCCAAGAGAGAAGAGGGGGCAATTGCTTATAAAGTATTGAATATTGTGAAAATAAGATGTACGTACACAGAAAATCTTTAGAGTATTGGTATTGCCTTTATTCCGCAAAGAAGGAGCGGTTATTTGATTAACCTTTACCTCGTTATTTTCTCACGTACTAACATAAATGCTGGCTAGACCCCATGCATAATATATTAATTATTCTCTTATAAAGTGATATGATGCGCTATTTTTTTGATAAACTATATATTACGTTAAAATTAAAATGCTATCCAAAGAAATCTAATAAAACTAAATATAGGGGAATATTTAACTCATTAAGAATATGAACGTGCCAACACTGTATTTGCCCCGAATGTTTAAGGCCGGGTTAATTTGTTTTTTTTGGGGGGGAGGGCGCTTCTCCACAAAGCGAAATGTCTAAAAATTCTCAGTTTGGGTCTGGGCTGAATAATTTTATCTGGCTTCCCGTTCTCATCAGCAATTTACCTTATTAGAGTTTTGAGCAAATTAATTTAACAACAAAATAAGATATAACAAAATCAGCAAAAATTACGTTTTTATATATCTTAAGATGTAACTATTTAGTAAGGATCCCAAAATCTTATAGCTGTGACCAGAAAAATTAGTTTCAATATCAAAGCATGAAATAGTTAAAATAAGTAGATCAATATCAGTGAACTTACTGTAAATTGTCATACATAGAAAAAGGTTGCTTTTGAGGCTTACCTTCGCAATATGTTCCATTACCATGGAATCCTGGATTGCAATGGCATTGAAAACGAGTGCGTAAGGTAGCACATGTGGCATTGCCATGACAATTGTGACCTTTGGCACAATAATCCACACCAGGGCAGAAGCGGCAACATTCTCCATCCACATCGAACTGCTCACTTTCAGGGCAGGTAAGTTCTGGACACACAGTCTTAGGATCCAGTCGGTTACAACTCATGCTGCCATCGTGACATGCACAATCCATACAATGCTGGAAGCTCACTTCTTCTCCGTGATCATAAACTACCCCACGAAGCCTACACTGTTCTGAAAAATATTATATTTAAACACTGTCATCAATTCTTTTTAATGAAGACCACAGGTAATGAGAAAAGTCGAATTGTTTATGACAATAACTTACTTAAACAGGTAGGGCAACATTCACCAGGGGTGGTGATTGGGTTTTTGCAAGGGGCAGGAGGGCACTGAATAGGGTTACACTGCACGCTTCCTTTCTGAATAAGGAGAGATTCGTTCATATTAAAACACATTTCATTTTTAAAGCATAATTTCTAATTGCCTTGAAACTTTACCGTGCATGTGCAAATATCACAGTCTTGTCGCCACGTCGCACCATCCGTGTGTAATGATCCATTGATGGTACAACTACGACGGCAGTCACATTCTTCTACTACAGCTATTCTACGCTCAGCTTCTGCTAACTGAAAGAAATCAATATTCAATTTGAAAACGCGTTTAAAAACGAGAATTTTAATAACGGCTGCGCACTCATTATATTTACCCTCAATGTAAGATCTCTAATGTGACTTTCTAAATTAGATACAGACATTTGTAGCTGTCGAAATTGGCCACACGTTGGACACTCTAGAAACAAAGAAATTTTTTTTTATTTTTCAATATTCGCCTTTTTTTTAATTATCCGTTTCTAAATTTCAGTCTGCTTACCAGTATCCAAATGAGGGCATTGCATGATATAACCATGCTCTTTAACTACAATTTTAACATCTTGTAATGATCCCTAAACGAAAGATAGATTAAAGCAGTTCTTTAATAAAGAGAATGCCGAAGAAGTGAAATGGCCATTGAACCTTGACGTGCTCTATAGATTACCTTAAAGAGAAAGTGTTTGCTATTTCTCTGGCCAAGCCACAAGGAGAGATTGCGACCTGTGAAATTGCGATCAACTTCACGTATAACACGCTCATATATCCGGTTGCAGTCAACCAGTAATGAGGCATGATTACCGCTGACGGTGAGGGCGAGCCTATGCCACCGGCCGTCCGCCAAGCTGTAGGGGAACGTCTCCACGTAGACGGACGACCGGTGCGAGTAGTGCAACCGGATCTCATCTCTCCTGCCACTACTCTGAAGCTCCAGAAACCTAAAGAACAAAAATAAAATTAAATAAAATTCCACTGTTCTAGTTTGAGAAGTGAGTCAACAGTTATCCGATTCCTGCTGTTCATTTTGTTTAAATCAATTTTAAGAACATACAAGTACAATATTAAATTTTCTATACAATCCCCCTGCTTTGCAACACACTTGATCCACCTGTCAACGAGCTTTCGTATTCTCTTGACAAAATCTGGACTATACGGAGAATGCTGCGATTCGAGCAAACGTAGACGACTCCTGTTCAAAGGCATTTTGTGGATAATTCCTGGCAACGAACGCCCACAAACCACTGCCAAGACTATGGATGCTATCCAGAAAGTTCGTTTCGAAATGTTGGAGCATGATCCGTATAGTCCCGATCTTGCCTAATCTGTTTGGTTCCCTAAAAAAAGCTCTACAAGGATTCGAATCAGGGAACACGAATCTCTAGCTCCCGCATCTATCAACTGGGCCACCTCGGTCTGGATACAGAAGGCTATCTCCAAATGTCCTATAAAGGTGGGTAGCTGGCTTACAGGTCGGGAATTCCTTCTTCCGTGGAAGCGGGCTGGCAAGTGACATGAATTGGAAAGACCGAAAATTTATACAGCAATCTAGCCAATCACAAAATTACAATGAAAAATTAAGCTAAACAGTAATAAGCAACAAGATCAGGGGAGGTGGTGTCTCGTCTTGCTGGTAGTGAAGGGATCCATCTTGGTCATCTTCATCTAGCTTTACGTTAGAGCATTATTTTTAGTATTTACTTATTATTTCTTAATAAGAAAGCTTTTTCACGGGTGGATCAAGTGTGTTGCAAAGCAGGGGGATTAATTAGAAAAAAACGATAAACTATCTGGTCTTAAAATTTATTTAAACAAAGGTTACAGTCAAGAGTGCGAATAATTACTCAAATACAAGCTTACCTATTATTGCCTTCTGAAAATGCAAGTATCGTCCCTGCATTATATTCTTCTTGTTGTAACGTTGCCAAAAAAGTGAAGTCATTACTTGACGACATCAATTTTGTAACGTACTCAAAGACATGTTCTGGAAGTCGAATCTGCCTTGTTTCACCTAAGTTTGAAATTTAAACGTTTTAGCTTAAAATAATTTTTATTTATATATTAAAGAAAAAAAAACCGCATTAAGTTATAAACAGAAAAACTTTACCTTGCAATAAAATTGCAGGTGAAAAATTGTGTACGCCAACTAAAGTAGTTAAGCCTTCATATGTAGTATTGATCAAATGTAACCCATCAATCAGATCTACTTGATACCGTCTTTCAACATCTAGACCTAAGACTGAAAAACGAATTATATAAATAAATAAACACATAAATAAAAAATATTAACACAAAATGATGTTAATGTTGTGTTAAACTTTTAAACACTTATACTAAAGAATTGAGAACCAATTTCATTTTGGAATCCTAAAATAAGGAATACATTTTCGAGAAATTTAGAATAGCGCACAGTGGAGCTTAGAGTTCAATAGCGGTGTGATATGGTATTTTCAATGAGTTCTACCGTTCCGGTAGCGCCACCTCTCTCATATGATGCGGACGTGTCAAAACTTGCTAATTCTGACAACTGACTGCTTGTGCTTATTAGTGTGCAATGTACTTGTGTGTTTGTACGGGCAGTGCTCCTCAGTGCTTAGAATATCTGGTTCCAATTCAACATGGGTCTAAACCTTTAGGTGAGAGCATGTTATAATCGTCATATATACTATCATACGTTTAGTTGTTTTATTATGGCAATGTAAAAATGTCCCATTGCAAAGGAGAGTAGAAGTGTCTTTTTGGAGAGATTTATAATATATCAGGTCACATCATGTCAAAACTTTTAGTATTCGCTGTTTCTTTAGGATTTGTTCTTGCTGAAAATTTAAAAAAAAAAAGCTGCACATATATGCCCCATTTGAAATTATTATATTAAAATGAAACCCCGACCCTACTGGGACATTTTGGCCCATATTTCATTAAATGAGAATATGGAAATCCAATTACTTGTATATTTTACTTTTATAGGATCGGGATGCGATGTAATTCGTGTAATTTGTTTGTAAATAATGTTTAATAGTGTTTAACTAATCATTCATATAAGAATCAACAATAAAAATATTTTTTGCCAAGAATTTTCGTATTTGGCTCCCACAGTGCAGCGTTGAGAATCCAGCTTAAGAATAACGAACGATCTTTAATATACAAGGATATTGACCCCATTATAATATTTTTTAAATCGATTTGAAATGCATATGAAAGCACGAGAACATTCTCCTGACCACGGAGTGTGTCGCTTTTGCATTAGAAAACGCCCGAGGTTAAGTAAGGGGGAGATGAGAGGAGAGGAAGGATTGCTTTAATCTTTTAATGACATTATCTATAAATAGTTTATATTTGGGGGTATTAATAGAGTTTGCTTCTCAACTTCCTCATTAAACCAGCCTTAGAAAGCTATCAGACTGCTTGTCAGGCTCCGATAATGGGTTCATCATCCTAATGAAGTCTCGACGAAAGGTGGAGTCGAGATAATTGAGAGGGAGAATCTTGTTGTTTTATGGAGACGTAGGCCCATTAAATAACATCTCTCTCTTCTTTTTTTATTATATAAAAAATTTTGTAATCGTCTTTTCCCCAAGAAAAAATAGCCTTAATTTTAAAATAGTCGCTGTATTCTCAAAGGTTAAAAGGAGCTAATTTTCGACAACGTTTTTTACAAATAGCAGCGTTCGTTTCAATCTCCGAGTTTTCCCCCTCTGAATGAGATTGGGTCAACGACGCAAATGTAGAGGTGAAGGACACGAGCAGGTTTTACCTGGGCGTAATGTTTGAGTCAACAGTTTCAACTAATTACAACTGAACTCGGTGGCCAGTCGAATGGAAAGCTCCGCCCGACCAGCCACTTCTCCCCAGCGCAAGTGAGCAGTGCAGAGAAGCGAGCCCAGGGCGGCGGCGACAACAAACACGATGGCGTCCGGGGGAGGAGAAAGGCGCGTTTACAGACAGAATTTGTTGCTACCCACGTCTCGTGACCGTCTCGAAACGAATAATAATTACTTTGATAATGAAATTTTAATTAAAAAAGGTGTGACAAAGCGCAAGGTCGAAGTTTTGAAATTCCGTGAAAGGAGCTGAATATTGTGAAATCCAAAGGGATTTTTTTTTTTTTAATTTTAATTTTAATTGTCTAAGTTCGTTAAAAGTTTTAAACTGGATCAATAAGTTAAAAAAATTACAGCAAAGAATCAACTATCTATCCATTCTCCTTAAGTTGTAACAACAACAATAAAAAATAGAAAACTGCATAAATTGGATCGATTGCATTGTCTTTGTTCCTTCATGTCGATAATTAAAAATTAAGTTTATGGACGTTTTAGTAGATTGAAAATGAAATTTGGAGGTGAAGAAATAAAAATTCCATGAATTTAATTTCGAACGTCTATTTTATTTTCTACGTCTCCAGTGAAGCGACCTTTGCCAACTAAGTTTTTCCCCTCCATTGATCAATGGAAACAAAAGCGCGCCGTCACGTGATTATCGATTTGGGCCGTCAGGGGGCGCAAAATTAGTCGACATTTGCTCATAAATAACGGATGAGGGAAAATTACGGGAACGCCAATTGGCCGGCAAGGTCAGCACGTGGTTTTCGAGGCAGTTTTTCCCTCAACACGTGTGGCGAAATGGAGGGAACATCTACGCGGCCTCTAATTGGAACCTTTCACCGACGGCTGTAAACGATAGTGGCACGAGGCCCAGGAGTTCACCCGCCGGCTCAACTCCTTCAGAGCGTAAATAAATAATAATAATAAAAAAGAGCAAATGAAGAAGAACGCTTTAAGCGCATCAAGAATGGATAGCATCGCTAATACAAGCAGGGAAAACACTAAGCGCGAAGGCCAGACGAGGGGGTTTTAAAAAAAATCGCACTCCCAATGCTCCCAACTAGAACACCTACATAGAACACGACCGAAAACCAGGAAATTTCAACTACTCTCTTTTCCCCCATTGGCCATAAAGAGTTCGTTAACGCGGTATATTGGGCCAACGACATCACTTTCCTTTTCCATTTGCGCAAACTAAGAGACCTTTCTGCTAGTAAAACAAAGCGTCCCATTCTCTTTTAATTTTAAGCAATTTTAAACTCTTTCAGTTTTAATAAGAATAGCATTCCTTGATTGCTTGTTACTAATTTTGAAATTCTTTCTATAAAAAATACTTATATTGACCACATGTTTGCAAAAATCAATAATTTTATCCGATTTAATAGTTTATGAAACTGACTATAGCAGTTAAGGATAACAATTGCATGCTTTTTTGACTAACCTCAAACACTACGGATATTTACGTAGAGATGAAAGAAAGGAAACTCCACTTATCCATAAAAGCATAATTTAATACACAATATATACATGCATATATATATTAGCTACAATATAGTATGAATAGGATTTATATGGGCTACGTAGAACGATTCAATTACTGGGATTTGCTGTCAGCATAATCTTCCAGCTCTCGATTCAAGTTATTTAATACATGAAACTTATTGGTTTTCAGTAATTATACAATTTCCTGTTGTAGACGAAGCTCCCTAGATTCAAATGTTTCAGGCGCCCGGATAACTTTTTTTTTTCTCTGACCTATACTCGTTCTTTTCTTCGGTGGCAGTGGATGCACATGATCGTTTGTGTCTGTGTGCTATGCAATCCCAACATTCTGAGTGGCAATTCGCACTCTCCTCTCGATGTCTTGAAACAAAACTTGATCATTCCAAATCTATCTTCTGTTGACACGCTGGCATCGTCGATGGCCGCCTGGAAACTTCGATGACCACTTGGTCATACACCACTTGCTCAGTTCCTCAGTAGTCTGCTATATTCTCCATTACCTCCAGTTACTGCTCATTTTTAAAAATTTTCAAGAAAATGTTAAGTTCTAAGAAAAGCCCAAACAACAGGAATTCTATGCATTGTTAAAAATTCGCAGAGGTGGGACGGAATCTTCATTACATGACTTAATGAACCTTATTTATATTGCACAAACTTTGCCTGAGACAGTGACCTTCCTATTGCTTTGAAGATCAAATGTGCAAATTTTCATCAGGATCACAATAAAACCGTGATCACAAGATTTGTAAAGATTCGTCTGTACAAATTTAATTCAATGTCAGAATTTGATCAAAACATTTTCCCTACGATATTTTTATTCGAACGGATTCAGTTACGTTTCGATATACGCCGAGTATCTTTATAGAATGCGCCTTCTTAAAATGTACCTAAAAACGTATTCATTTTAATCGATTGTTTAAAAATAAACAAACTGTCGACTGAATGAGAACTTCAGCTTTTTATGGTAGTACATGTTCAGTTTACAGATGTTTTATCGCTTTATCTTTCGCTCAATATTCTTTAGGATTGTGTAATAATAATAATAATAATAATAATAAGAAGAAGAAGAAGAAGAAGAAGAAGAAGAAAGTAAGAGATATGGCCATCATTTCTCTTCTAAAAAAGTAATGAGCTCCTTGGGTTTGACCTTCTCTTGGATCCGCCTTTGGGACTTGGCTTCTGGACCTCATCTGAGTTTGGTTTTTCCAAAAAAACAACAATAATAAACGGGATTCATACTCATGATAGCTAGATTATAGTCGAAATATTGTGTATTAAATTACATTTTTGTGGGCAGGCAAAGTTTTCTTGCCTTAACTTCTACAGCGTTCAATAGGTTAGAGGATTCTGTCCAACATTCTGTTCTATTAACATTTGCGTAAAAACTGCTTCAGTTAAGGAATTAATCTTTCTAATGGGTAATTCCAAATCAAATGGTCTAAATGCATTTTAGTTACCATCTCCAGTCTTCATGAAATTTTTGTGAAAATCTAAAACCATGCTTTAAATGATGCTATACAAAATTTCTCTTTCAGAAATTGTATAATTGGGGTGCAGGGGGGCTCCAGCAAAAAGGGGGACTGTGTAATACGGGATGAACAAACGAATTCACATGTTATTGTTGCACAACGGCAGCCTAAAAATTAGCAACCTAGGAACAACTTTTTGTGCTTTCTGAAAAAGTTACAGTGCCAATTTTTAAAATGTTTTACTGTTATTGCTATCTCCTCACAAATTGGGCAAAATAATTCTGCGCTGTCAATTTATAGCCAACTTTTGTTGTACATAACTTTAATACCATCTTTCTTGAATGCTTATTATTTTACTAGCTAATCAAGCCCCCATAGATGTCTGTAGCCACCCAAGGTAGCATCCTCCTAGCTTACTTGGCTTTGGAGATAATTGCCTTCCAACTAGGGGTTTTAATTTTATACGGTGAATTTTAAAGTGATCTAGCACAAAACTATCTTGTCTGATCAATTTTTTTTAACACTGTTAGAAAGAGCATGTTTTTCTCTTTAAGAATCATCCTGTTTCGTGTTAGAGACTTAATATTTAAGACAAGAAATATTACTTTGAAAATTCTACATATTTAATAATATTCTACATATTTAATAATAAATTTTAATCAACTAGAAAGCATCCAGCCCTCTCAGTTGCTTAGCTGCAGCCTGAGCAATATATTGCCTGCATTGACGACAATAAGTGGTGGATTGGCAATATTTGTGAAATTTCACTTGAAGCAATAATTTTTTCCATTTTTAATCATCGGATAATTTATTTTCTTTTTCTATGGAACAGTACATCATGCCGGCTTGGGGAACCATAAAGAAACCATAACAATAAATCTTTTAGACAATGAATTGGTAGTAGCATAGTCACCATGGATCAATGCAAGGATTTTCTATGCGCGCATTATACAATAAAAAAGTTAAAGAAATCGTCACTGCGCATTATACAAAAGTGCGCATAATATTCCGTTTTTTATGTGAAAATTCCAAGCTCTACGTGAAAATTTCTTTATTCTAAAAATAAAATACGCAGTTCTTAGACATCACAATTAATGATCGTTTTAAAGCTGCTGTCCGCTCTCAATGGGAGGAGTGGATGCAGGAAGGGATCCATTCTTTTACAGGGTCGGGTGACCTTGTCAGAAGTCTGCCACTGGATACATACTGCTTGGCAGCGAATTAAAGTAACCACAATCAAAAATGCTTTTGTGGATTATCCCAGGGAATGATATTGAGAATCACCAAGAAGATAAGGAAGACAAACAAGGGATAATGAGACCTAATAATGAACTGCCTGCTGATATTTTGGAACTCTTCTGTTCTGAAAGTGACCATTTTGATTATGAAGGTTTTGAATAATAAATTTTTATTTTTTAATATGATGTTCATTTTTTTTTTTTTTTACAATAACCTGGGTGAGCATAATACACGGGAAAGTTTTTCAAAACCCACAAAAAAAACTATATGCGCATTATACATAGGTGCGTATTATAATCCAAAAATTACGGTATATGCACAATTTTATTTAATAATATCAAAGAGATGATTCACTGACAACAAATCATTTTTTTCTTTCATATGGATTTCATAAAATTCAGTGTCGCATAACTAAATAACCGGAATTTTCAAGGTAATTTTTCTTGTTTTAACCATTAAGTTTCTAACATGAAACAATATGATTCTTAAAGAGTAAAACCTGCTCTTTCTAGCAGTGTTAAAAAGTACTTTATCAGAGATGATAGTTTTGTGCTAGGTCATTTTAAAATTCACCGTGTAAAATTAAAACCCTAGTTGGAAGGCAAATTTCTCCAAAACCAAGTAAGCTAGGAGAATGCTACTTTAGAGGGCTATAGACATCTACGGGCTTGATAGCTAGAAAACGTATAAACATTCAGGAAACACAGTATTAAAGCTATGTACATCAAAAGTTGGTTGTAAATTGACAGCGACGAATAATTTTGCACACTTTGTGAGAAGATAGCATCAAAAATGAAACATTTCAGAACTTGGTACTGTAACTTTGCAGAAACTACAAAAAATTGTCTTAAGATTGCTAACTTTCTGGCTGCTAGCTGCTGCCGTAATGCAACAGTAGACCCCTTTTGCTGGAGCTCCCTGCACTCCAACTGTACAACTTCTGAAACAGAAATTTTGCACAGCATCATTTAAAGCATGGTTGTACATTTACACAAAATTTCATGAAGATTGGAGATGGTGACTAAAATTTTTTTTTCTAATTTAGACCAATTGACATGGAATGGCTCTAATAAAAATAAACCTCATGGTTTCCATTCATGTAGATCTAGTTTCACTCCTCTCATTCACGGCCAATGTTTCTTTTTATAGAAATATAGTGACATGAAAAGGACCAAAAAGCCTCCCTTTTCTTCTTTTTTTCCCTTTACTCTTTTTTTTTTTGTTTTATAGAAAAGATGGTTCTCAATACTTTCGAAATCTAGTAAACACTATTACGACACCATTACAACATCCAATCCATATAACAAAAAAAAAAAGAAAAAATAGATTCACATCTCATCGTATTCAAGTTGTGTAATCGATTTGCGTTCTCATTCACCTCATTTAAAATTCAAACTTTTTTTTTTAAATAAATTTCTAGGAACATAATAAACTTCGATGGAACTCATGTTTATTGAAAGCACAAATCCACAAACACTTCTGAGTTCAAAGCACGCGCGGCATATCCCCCTCACCTCCCCTCCCCACTCGCCACATCTTACACTCTCCAGCCGCGTTTCTTATTTCCTAAGTAATAATTTATCGATTGCGATCATTCTGACAACGGTTATCTCATTACTGAGTTTTGGTAGGGGAGATGGATGGATTGGTTGGTTGGTTATGAGGTTGTGTCCACAAGTCAGACTAGACAATGAAGTGTTATGCTTCACTTGGCGCAGGTGCTATTGGGAAGGGAACAAAACACTACAATCACGAGCTCATTACTGGAGTTAATAGGGAGGGAAAAGACCCCCCCCCCCTTAACCACCAAAAGAGTTTTCATTGGCGGATGAAGACTGACGCTTCGTTCTATTGATCGTGCAACCGAATGTATTATTGTGTTTTCCAAGATAGAGAGAGAGAGAGAGAGAGAGAGAAATAGAAAAACAGGACGGGTCCCGAAATTAGATAAAATAGGTGGAGGAAGAAGACGAACGCGAGGACACAAGGAAGAAAAGAATAGAAAAAGCAGCAGAGGACTCCGGTTAATAGAGTGGTTGATCCTATTATGGAAATGTGAGCTATTTGACATCCCGCGCTTCTTAGGGGGATTAAACGGGTCTTCCTCGTATCCCTGGGTAACAACTAATCTTGTTTTCCTCTTTTGGTCGCAATTAATTAAACCTCATTTGGTGAGGGGAAACCCTCGCTCGCAGCCGATCGAAGGAAAACAAAGACGATTTTCCTACGGTTACTTAAGAGGGCCCAGGGATCGGGTTCTTCGAGGGACTCGAAACGTTCTCCGAGGAAACGAGCTCGAGGATTACATGGAAACCGCGCACGCCACTTTGGATTCCACATAATAACCAAATGGATATTCCCTTTTCCCCTACGAAAGAAGAAGGGGAAAAAGAAATAATCGAACGACAAATGATGCCAAGATGCCACGAGGACTGTCATTTAGCCAATTCTACGATTTTTCAACGAACCAAATGTTCTTTCCCCCGCTCGATATAGGCAAACTGCATTACCTAAATACGTACAGTACTTCCTTGAAAATCTAGTTAAGCTGAACTTATAGGTTTATAAGGTAAAAACGCTCACAGCAGAATATGCTCCATCAGAAAGCTGTTGGCATTAATTAAAGTGGCGTATTTTGATAATGGTCCTTAATATCAGGTTTGCAAAATTGCAGAAAAGATTAATGCTCATGTTGACAAAAATTGTGTTTTTATGGGATCTGGTGGTTATGTAATTAAATTTAGTTAGGACAGATTCGTGGTTGTTTTCAAAAATGGAGCTTCAAATGAAATTTATGGTTGTTTTGATGAAATCCATTTCTTGATTGTTTCAATTCGACATCTCATTAGAGCTGGCATTAAAACCCAATGTTATTGAGATGTTATGATGACCATAAACTATTCAGATTTGTACTTTACGACTAGGAAAACATTAAAAGTATTCACGTAAACTAGTTTGAATTTACAAAGTTATTTTTGATATATCGCATTTTGGAACATTTAATGTTAAAACCCTTCAGAAATGGCGGAGGACCATCTTGTCGACAGTTAAAGTTCCATTATCGCTCTGCACCCATGGCATGAGCCAATTTTCAAGCATGTCCATGATGAGTTTCTCAAATTTTTATATGTGCACCTCTTATATCAATGGCATCCTGATGATCCGCAATTTCCATGTCATTTACTTGCAATGATACCGTTTGCCCAATCATGGTACCTTTTAATCACAGCAGAGTGCAAACCGTTTCTATTTTTATTTTGAGATGGCCGTTAATATAAACAAGCCTTAATGTCTTCATAACCAACATCTTCACCAGAAATGGCTGCAAGAAATTCACGAAGCAGGCGTGATCAGATTCTGTTTCTTGTGGTTTGGTTTGGGATTCTTGTACGTATATGATTCATGGTACGATCAGTTCTGATGGCTCCATAAACATTTTGAATAACCAGACATTCCCTGAAACTATTTTGTGGCAGTTATTTTGAAAACATGGATTCTTTCATCCAAAAAATGGTAAAAAACTGCAACAAGACTCAAATCTTGTCGCGAAAAAAAAAGATCCAAAGGCTGCGGAGGTTTTGTGCGACAATGCAAGGAAACGTTTTCTAAAGTATTTAACCGATGCAGCATTTGAAAACGCTCTGTGTAAATACTCATTGAGCTTTTCATAATTTGTTATTTGAAAAGTGGGGCGGATAGAAATGTGTTTGACAGGATGAGCCATCAGGAGAACATAAAAGGCGGTTGGGTGACTAGGAAGGGGGTGAAGCCAATGTCGAGCACCGATTAACCTCATCGTGGTCGAACGAATGGAAATTGCACTCGGGAGGTCGAAAGCCAGTCATTAATTGCACAGGATGATTAATGTTTGCAACGGCAAAGGAGAAGAAAACGAGGAGCCAATGAACAGCGAGCCATTCACAACGGTCGGGAGCAGGTGATTTTGTGACCCACAGAAGGCGATCCACGTGCTCCCGATTGAATTTCGGACGCTTTTCACGCTCCAACGTATTTCTACCACCTCGACGTTGGGTTTCCCTCCTCCTTTCGCACAGAATACAGTTTGCGGCTGATAAAGCTGAACTTGAATTGACGTGTTAATCCCGTCGTTCTTATTTGACGATAAGGGGGGGGGGGTTAACACGCCATGTAAATACGATTATCCGCTTATATCAACATTTTCTTCAAATCATGAAATTTCCGTTTAATGTTGAAAGCGATGGTGAGCCAGAAATGTAAACGAACGATTTCACATACGCACGCTACGCGGTTCCCCCTTTCCTCCTCTCGTGAGGAAAAGAAATGAATTACTGATGCAAAAGTTAATAAAACCAGTTTGTTGCTATATTGTCGGTTCTTTTTTAAATAAATTTCACTGAGAAAAAAAACAAACGAGGAATACAAAAATGGATTCGAAACAAGGAGGGAAAAGGAGTTGCTCAAAAACATTTTCTGAATGATAAGAGTAGACGAAGGCAGTCGCTGACATTGCCATTGCCTAGGCAACGGGATCATTGGCTCCGCCCTGGCGAAGCTCTCAATAACGGGCAAAACCACGTGATCCTTTTCCCACTTTCCCCCCATCGCACGGGAGGGAGGGATGGCTCTATGTTCCTCGAAGGGTTTTTCTGTAGGGTGTGGACGAAAAATACGGAAGACGGGTGGTGGTGGTGGTGGTGGTGTGAATGACTGTTACACAATTTCCACGTCTGCCTCTCTTTGCATACTGGTTATGCTCTTAGACGAGTCCATTAAGGGGTACCCCCCTCTCACACAATTTCCCTTGCTTTTCCAGACCCCCGCCACCGTCGTCGTCATTCATTGTTAATGTCGAGATGTTTTGCTTGCTTACTTACTTACTGCACAAGTCCACCCGTTTTCTTGTTCCAACCCACAAGACACCCTGGATTTTCGAGTGGCAAATGACACAAAATGGATCGCAACTTAAAAGTTGTTTAAAGACTCTTTTCTGGAGTGATCGTTAAAAACCGATGGTCGTCTCCTACAACCCGCTACCATTTGCGGTTCTGTCCGATTCATTGCATGCCTATCACTCTAAAAAGAACCAGGAAACATTATATAGATTAAGAGCAACCGAAAACTTTTGGTTTATGGTTCCCACAGGGAGTCATAAATTTATCCTCCCTCGTCTGGCAAATTCTATATGAAAGCATCATGAAGGCGCGTAACCTTTTATTAATCACCTGATAATGCCAAATGACTAGATATATGAAGGTTCGACTCCGGCATCTATTTTACATAGAAATCATGAAATATCGTTAGCGTGCACATTTCTTTTCAGTTCCGAATCCTTAAACGCAATAAAATTCTAAAGACAATGTTTGGGCCAATGCTTGTTATAGCTAACGATTACAATGCTAAAATTGGAAATTTTCTTTTATATTCTGTTTTTATAGGCATATAAGAATATCGTATAAAAAGGCATCTCTCTTTATATAGAAATTGTTTTTAGGTAGGTTCAAAGGAACTTTCTTTAAAGAAAAGTCGGCTTTCTTTTCCCGGCGTAAAAGCAGGAATACTTTATTTTATCAACCGTGTTATATCAAAACAGCTTAAAGATAGGACCGAGTAAAAGCAAGAATGGGTGTAGTTCTAACTACCTATCCAAATAAAGCGTAAATGGCCAGAAACTGTGGACAAAGAGTAACTACAAAGAACAAGTGACATTGTTGTAACATCCAAAATTACATATCCTAACCATGGACATTCGTCAGAAATAGCAAATTCTAATTTTTTGTTGATCAGACTGTTATTTATATCGCTAAGAGATTACAGAAGATTTTTCCGGAGAACCAATTACAAGAGAAGTTGTTATCTTCAAGAACATACAGCTCCTAAGCTTTATCTGAGTGCTTGTGAAAAATAGAGCGAAGTGACCATGTAAGAAAATAGCATTTTCTTGTCGAAGGTTGAACCTATAAAACACTTCGGCGATAATCTTAAAGAACAAAGCAATTAAAAGAAATTAAATATTAATCTTTAATTTGGAATGATATTCGTGTTTCATCCCATCTTCTAATGGACAGGAATTGGTATGTCCTATTCAATGAAGTTTTCCTCTTCAAGAAACTTCAGTTTATGTTCATTTCACTTCCTCTAATTATTTTCTTATTAAAAGCAAACATGAGTGAAATATGCACTGATCTCTAAATCCAAAGAGAGCAACCCGAGGTTTCTCTTATAGCTTAATTTTTCAAGTAATATTAAAAAAAAAAACTCAAAGAGAAGATAATGAAATTGAAGAAATTCTTCAAACACATCATAATTACAAAGTAAACGATAATCTTTGACGATAATAAGTATCGACCGGCAGAACAGCTCCCGATAGGCCCATGTTATTTGTGCAAGTCCATATAGACATATTATAACAGCTTGACGGTTCATTGTCCACGGTAGCTCAATTGGTTATAACAGCTGTGGCGAAAGTCGTGGTCCTTGGTTCAAGTCCAGATCGCGGAATTTTTCCTTCTCTTTTCTACTTTGTAAATATTCAAAAAGCTTTATTAGTTGTGTTCCGGCGCTTCACAAGGTATCAACATCTTACAACATTGTATGGAAAAAGCACCCATCCTTTTCTCATCTTATCAATATTGCTTTATTTTAAACATCTTTTATAAGCAAACACGTTTTATAAAAGGAAAAATATTCCATAAGCCTGGATCTCTAAGCATCTTAATACTGATAAACGATCTTTAATCCTGTTCTTGTTAGAAACATTTGTCGATTTCTTTGAAAATATTTTTCTATGAAGTAACGTAATAAAATTGAAGACCGTAACAGCTCCTTCATAAAGAGGTACAGCGGGTGTGTAAGCTTAGTTATGTCACAATGTTGGAGATTATAATCATCTATCTCTAATAAGCAAATCATGGATGAAGGACTCTACTACGATGCAAGCTTCAAAAGGTTAATTATGAAAATAAATTAATAATTCTTAATATTTAATGAATAGAGAAAAAGTTATACATTTTAGCAAACATTTGAGCAATATCAAAGAGCTCAAATTAAACTAGGCTCATAAACACCCATCCGAATGCATTATTTATTTATTTATTTATTTATTTATTTATTTATTTATTTATTACGCACTTATATAATATCGTAAACGAAGCAATTAATAAAAATTTGAAATCACACATTTTCGCCATTTCATACCATATCGTGTCAATAGACTTTATATGAATAACAATATTGCACCTGAAAAATGTAAATGTTTCGGATTCAATCAAACAAGGAAATGATGAAGGTACAAACTTCATAATTTAAGGGTCACGAGTACAAGTCCATTTTTAATTCGAAAAAAAAAATATTTAACCTTATTTGTTAAGCAATATGCACGGTATACAAGTGCCGTGGCTTAGTAAAATTGTACCCTTAGAAAAAAATACATTTCTTATATCAAAAATTGTAAATTAAGCATTTGTAGCTTTGCAGATCATGTCTTAAAACAGGGCCACAATTTTGATGTAAAATTAGTTGAATAGCTCCTACATACAAGTAAGGACCGAAAATTGTTGTATTTCCTTGAATCGATGGAAATTTGCAATAAAAGTTTCACTGCATTTTACTTAATAATGCCTGGTTACAATTTACTAAACATGTCCGTTCTTATAATTAGTATTTCCTTATTAGCTATTGCTAGTGTTTTTATTTTATCAACTTTATATTCCCTGATTGGCTACTTGTAGGCTACTTTATTTTATTTGTAAAATAACTCGATTGGTTATTGTTTGTATTAAAAAATTAAAAATCTCATTTGTGGAATTGTGGTTTCTGTTCTTATTTAGTTTGTTACTACCATTTGTTCACAGTTTTTGGCATTATACTATTTGTATTATCAATGTGTAATTAATAATCTTTTTTATGTAAATAATTTCACGACTCTACATTAAAAATGAAGAAAGGTGCGCGATTTTAAAAAGTCCAAAAGGAGAGACACTAGACGACAGCCAGTAAAGTTCTCAGTCCCGAACCCAAATAAAGCAATTTTCTTACTAGAAGCGTGAACGACGGATAAGAATTCAGGAGAGGGGAGTAGAAACACTGGTGGGGTCTGTCATTATCAGTTGTTCATGATAGACGAAGAGTTCTGCTGGAAATAGAAAGATCCGCCTGGTTTTGCTCACTTACCACGTGATATCAACGTGCATTAACACTGTCCGAGTTGTGAGCGCGCGTCCACGGTTTTTTCCACGAGGGAACTCCCAAATGGTTCGTAATCTGATCCTCTAAGAGACACCGCCGAGAAGAAGAAGAAGAAGAACGGTGAATGGAGATAACCGCCCGCAGTCTCAAAAGACTTCCCCGGGTTCAAGCGATCGCCTTCACCCGAGTTCAAGGCGCCTCGGCGGGCGATCCTCCCGTCGCAACAACAACGTCCTCCCGTGTTCTGGAATCTCACCGATCTCTCAACCCACTGCGCTCTTGTATTTCAATCTCGCTACTCAATTACAAAGCCAGAAGTTAGTAAGAAATTCTTCAAATACTTTACACACCACCACTCAAGAGCCACGTGTAGTAAGTACTTTTCTGAACCATTGGGTTCCTTCTCGTTCCTTCTCCCTCCCCACTTTCTATGCTTCCGTCGCTCATTTTGCGAAGGGAATTTTTTTGTTTGTTTTTTTTTAACATCCATAATCGTCGTCAAATTGTTACAAATTGATATACGATTGCTTTGCAATTTTATAAATTGTTTTTTGTCTTCTTTTTTTTTCCCCCAACGGATCCCTTTGGAATCGCGAATGATTTACGGCACAACACTTTGCTCCTGTGAAACTACGAGAAGATAGCTTTGCTTTTCTTTTCCTGCTCCCACCATCACTCATCACCCTTTCATCTTCATCCCGAGACGGCAGACGGCAGCTATCCAATGACGTCAGGGCGGGAATGCGTGTTCGGCGTGGGAGGTCGACGACGTACGGGCAGTGTCAAGGGCAGAGCAGCCGTCGCTCGCCCACACCCACGCAAAATATATCCCGACGAACACACCCTGACGATATTTCGGTGCTCACCAGTTTCGATAATGCAGTCCTCTCAATTGTTCCTCCACACACAAAAAAAGGCCCTCTCGCCGAATACCCCTCAAACCCAATCCCAGTTCTATTGTTCGGGTTTGAAGGGAAGAGCGAGCAGTTGTACGCTATTGAACACGTCGGGGAGGCGAAGGAAAAGTGAAAAAGGAGGGCGACGCTCAAAAGTGCCGACATTTCATGTCTGTTACATTTGCTGATAAGGCGGAATAGCGCCGCACGAAGCATGGAAATCCTCAGAGGGTGCTTTTTATCTCTTAATGAACGCCATAGTCGTTACATGGTGGGTGGTCGGTGGAGGAGAGCCAGATAAACCACGATCGAGGAGATCTTTTCCGAGGAATGGGAGAGAGAGAATCGGCCGTATGACCTCATTTGCCGAGAGAGAGAGAAATTTTTTCCTAACACTGGATTTTCTTGAGTGGATCAACCGATAATAAAAGACTTTTCTATAATTAGCCGAATTAATTCACTTTCCAGCAGCTACTTCTTACTTGAAATTACAACGTTTAACAACCTGGGAGTACATTTAAGAATCCATTAATTAGTTCTTTCTGTTTCTTTTGCAGTTCTTTTGGGTTGTTTTTCTTTAAGTATAGTATTCAGTTAAACTGAACTCTCGTGATAATGAAATGGAAAGGTATTTTAAAATAGAATCCACTTTCTTTTCCTAAGGTAAATGGTATTAGGTAAACATAAGAAACAAGCTTGTATTTCTCTTCCAATTACATTTATTGGGAATACAAAAGGAACTCGAGAAAAATAGTTTCACGAACGAAATCCAAAGTTTCAAATTAAAACATGCCAGGTTCTAAACCAACATCGACAAGTAATTTCATTACAATTTGGGTCCAATGAACTACAGAGTGATTCCAAAGTCCTGCAACCCATATTTCCTATTATTAATCTTGAACGAAGAAAGATGTCAACACAAATTTGTCCTTTATTCTTTATATTTCATTGCCAAGCACAAATCTACTCGACCACAGGTATTTGCAGCAACACGTGCCACCATATCAGTGGAGATGGATGCAGTAATGTTGTGGATGTTGTCCTTTATTGCGTTGATGATGCCTTGTTTTTCGTATACACCTTTTTGAGATAACACCAGAGAAAGAAATCAGGTGATCGAGGTGCCACGGTCCATATGAGATGAACCGATCATCAAATTTCTAGATTAAACGGTGGATTGTTGACTTATTCAGCACATCTAAGGTTGCAGATTACTTACGAAACACCGTCTGAATACTTTTGAAGGAATCTCTATTCAAATAATAAACTTCATGTTGAATCGTGTCATATGATTGTAAAATGAAGTAGAAGAAAAGTTAAGACAATTCAGAGACCGTCTGAAGAAAGTTGTGCTTTCTTTAACATCAGATTCGAAACGTTCTTGGAGCACCATTCTTGGCTGTTACTGGCCTGAACTGCCCAATTGTTGATAAATGCCGATTAACTGCTCAGCATTTGATGGTTTGCAATTTCTATACGCTTTAATTTCGTCTACTGCAGGACGCCTTGAAACGGTGATAACTCTAGAAAGAAGCGTTTTTGACCCTATGTTCATATGGCATTTTCTGCTAGTTTTGGTCCCTGGAACATATCCTGAAAATCTGTAGACCATTCAGAAACACTCTGTAAGTATGGGAAATAAGACGGAATGTATCCTCTTCGGTTTTAGCAATACAAAAGTGTTCAGAATGGTATCGAATTTTTTTTTCTTAAAGAAATCGTTCCCATGAACTCGATTAAGAAAAACCAGTGGTGCCATCTACGACAAAATATTTTACAAAAAAAACAACAAAAAAAAACAAAAACAAAAACAAAAACAACGGATTGTATTATAAATCAGTGTTTCATGATGGATGTTCCATGCTTCAGGCTTACATCGTCTGGTTCTGAGGAGGATAGGAGTTGCAGGACTTTAGAATCACCTTGGATCAGGACTGTTATGTATCAGGACTGGGATCATAATAGCAGTCCGTATAGATGAAGTTGAATTTTGTATATCTTCATATATCGCTATGACAATCTTAGACAATATTTAAAATTCAAGAATTGTATAAGCAGCAATGTAAGTGTACATGTGTGCTATACTTCACTACATCCCTGAATTACTGTAGAAATGACGAATTAGATCAGGTACAAGAAGAAAATTGTCTTATAAAAAACATACTTGGCAAACAGCTTGGTAAGCGAGATATGGTATATGAGGAAGATACCAGCAAAAAGAAGAAAAATCTAAATGTGTCATTAATGTCTACCTACGGTATGTCAAATGTTGGTTTATTGTAAACAGAACAGCTTCTGGGCAGTTATAAATATCTTAAAAATCGTTCAAAGTATCCACATGTAATTAAAGTCGAGGTCACTTACATTAAAAATTGCTGCTCAACTCAAAGACTTCATTTGCCTATCTCATATTTTACAGATTTAAACCATTCTCAGTACTCTCAGAAACAATTTAACAACGCTCAATAAGCATTCGTTTATAACAACCTTAAACAACACCGTGTCTATTTGTGCTATACCGTTACCACATTTTGTAACATTGGTTTTTTTTTCCTCTTCTATTTATCCACCCTCCTTCCTTCCTTTGCTGATGTGCAGAGATTGCGTGTTGACGGATTCCCTCTCGGACTCGTTTCTAACCGGAAGGGTCGTTTCATTCTCATCTCTTCCTTCCGGCGGTATAACACGCGCAGCACGAGCCACTCTTCGGCCGCCAGCTGTTTCCTCAACCGGATGAGAGTGTGAACCAGCGACCATGACATACTCTCTCTCTCTGAAGGCTATCCTATGACGTCTTTACGTCCAGGTGACAGGAAACCCGCCCCTCGTCGAACTGCAAATAAAGGGTTGGCGACGCGACATTCCCCCTCCCCACCTTCCTCACTACTCACCACCACAAACGGGATCTCCCGTTCAGGAATTCAAATCCCCTCCGTCATTATGAAATTCTCCAATATCGGAAAAGCCGGTATATTTAAAAATAAATAACAAGCCTATTTATTAATGAAGCGAGGGGAACCATCCTGTTTTATGTACTGTTATAAAACTAAACGACGCCGCTGGAAATCGATAACATAGATTGTTTACTTAATGAAATGAAAAAACAAACAAACTAAGAATGAAATGTGTACGTTATTAAGCATCTAAGTAATACTCATTTTAAGATATGAATCATGCTTATGGTCAAATATATCCGGATTCAAATAACCCGAAAACGTTTATCTTATGATGAGTTATTGAGAAATGCTTTTAGTTTGAATCGCTGCAATTCTATTACTGCTTTTTGTGTTGTCCATACTCATTACCAATGTTCTCAAACAGAACCACTGATGAACTATATTGTGCTTTAAGAGACTCTCACCATCTTGCAGCTTTTATTCAAAAACTGTTCACTTAAGGGCCAAACGTTAGATCCATCCAAAAAAAAATACTTTGAGAAAATACAAAAAAAAGGATTTCCGTTCTTTTTAGATTCAGGGAGGAACTTAAACACTGCTTAATAAACTACTTGTCAACCGAAAATGTCGTCATTTTAAAACTGATATTTTACTATTTGCAATTTTAATCCATTTTAAATTTTAAAATTTAATCTTGGATTGTGACGTTTCCTATTTTAACGTTTCCAATGGGAATGTTAAATTTTAAAATTAAAAAAAAATGTGCTTGTCAAAATATGCTACAGAATATTGATTTTTTTTAATGAAAACAGCAATGTTTAAGAACAATATTTTTATTAACGAAAACAAAAAACCTTGGATTGTGAAAGCAACAGAAGACGTTCATGGCTGATTAATGCACCTCCTCGGAAAATTAATATTCTGTATTATGTAGATAATTTTATTTCCTAAGCTCTTTAGCGATTTCCTATTTTGATAGCCAATGTTTATAGAAAAATTAGCATGATTATATGCCCTAGCATTGCAAAGACAGAATTAAATACCCCTGAGATAGCATATGTTTTCTGTTATCTGGCTCCCTCTTCCCATCATTAGTACTTATAACCGGGAATCCTGTATTGTATAGAATAAGATCATGAAACCTAACTTGAATGCGATTCAGATGGTTATATGCACTTTTTGTCGTCTTTCCAAAGAAAAAAAGATCGTTTCGTTCTGTTCGAACATTCATTTTAACGGTTCAAAAGTGGGGACTTCTCATCAGCCTCT
The DNA here is from genome assembly GCA_023313115.1 of Rhysida immarginata. NCBI lineage: Eukaryota > Metazoa > Arthropoda > Chilopoda > Scolopendromorpha > Scolopendridae > Rhysida > Rhysida immarginata. Next base: position 68,222 of record JAHWFO010020775.1, read on the forward strand.
TTGATAAGAACACATTATGACAATGGATGGAATAGGATTAAAATTAAAAAATAGAAATTTAAAAACACAACGGTGATTAACTCAAGTATTTCTCTATGAGGATTTATTACACGCCATATCTCAGATGTTTAAATGATTGATGAAAATAGGGAAAAAAATTCCACAGCCTGGACTCGAACTAGAAACCTTCAGCTAATTGGTTAGGGGATCAGCGCGATGAAGGAAGAAAATTCAGAAAAATTTTAAAAGACACCAGTGAAAATAAACTTTAAAAACTTCAATGAACTTTAGGGATGAATTTGTCTCTATAGAATAAGTTATACTGGAAAGGTTACAGTATTTTTAAATGCTACTTCAAAGGAGTTAAGACCTGGTTTAATTTTCAAAATAATATAAAAATGCACATAAAAAGAAGCAGTTTCCGAACTAATTGTAATTGTGCTCTCTTTTAAACTCCCCTAGACATTGAAGGTAATGTATAATTCAAAAAAGAAGACACACTAACATCGTATCCTTCAATGAAAATTGTGGAAAAATAATTAAGAAAACAGGGTTGGAGGGGAGGGGAAAACGATAAAGAAAATTAAAGGGACGGCAAAAGCAAGCTAATTTAATTTAATTGCTTCTTTTCTCGATTATCTTGTGAATTATTAATTTCGCTTCGGGTTCCCCACTTGCATCCCTTGGGATTCAAACCACTTACTACCCTGCAAACACTTTCATGAAGCACAAACACTTTACTACTCCGCTTACTTATTCCCACTGCTATTAACAACGTTTACGGCAGAAAAACTTCTTTTCAACTGCTTAATAATTGAAAACACAATGAATTTCTACGGAGTCTCTTATTCTTAGAGGTAGCATCAATCGATTAAAAATTTAAAAATCTCCAAAATTTGTGTAAAAAATAATTTAAAAAATTCTGAATTGTAATTATTTATTTTAACACCATTTTATATTCTTCTAAGTATTTTACAAGAAGATGTGAAATTGTGCTCAATGCGGAAGTAACATTTTACGAGCTACATTTTCACAAGTTTTAACATTAAAGTTCATTCTCGTAAATGAACACCACTTTCTGGGACGAATGCTTCATACAAATTTCATTTCATCAATTTAAAGTCCAATTCATTTAAAAATATTTGTTCCGATTTCAAGGCCTGGTCAAGTTCGTTGAAATTACCTAATCGGGTGTGAGGTGGAAGAAAGTGTACTTTCAAGGGCATTTTAAAAACCTTTTGCCCTTTTGATCCTTCCGTAAATGTTTAAAATTGTATGAGACTAAATAACGATCAATCGTCACACTCATCGTATAAGTCCAAAGTGCAAATGGGAAGCGATCGCTTCGAGTAATAATAATAATTCGTACACTTATACCGTGATCTTAAAGGTGGAGAGAGGATTGCAAGAATGAGTTTATTAAAAGTTTTTTTTTTATCTATCGCTGAATACCTGTTCAAAATCCCTTTTGCATCCCGTATGGTACCTAGAGCAAATCTATTCTACGACTATCGAACTTCGAAACACATTTTTCGTTAATGACCACCACGAAAAGTACAAAAGTACAGTGCAAGCATTAACAATTGAAATTACACGTGATGAATTCATGACTAAAGCACTCTTCTCTTCACCTCGCCCTACCTTTTTTTTTTTTTTTCCGAAGCGAAGATCCCACGTGATCTCAACGATCTTTGAATCTCTTTGTGGCGCCAACAATATACACTGAAGAATGCGTAAAAAGGAAAACTTTGGAATTTGTTACGACGAACAGCGCGGGTGGAAGTGGAGGAAAATGAACCTTCCTTGTAATAGGGGTCATCATTTGATCTACTTTGCAACACATATTATCTCAGCGTTATTACATCATCAATTATAATAAAGAACTGCATCAGTTATAATTCAAGAGTTAGGGGGGGAGGGAATATTCAAAGAAAACTATTTACAATACAATATACTATCTGAACTTATATCAATAAAACTAACCTATGAATTATTTTAAGTTAAATTAAAATTTTAAATTTAAAAAAATAATAATACATCGATAAACATTCTTTAACTTTTTTTTTTAATCAAATACTCTTAATATTGCAAAATGAAGATAGCTATTGATTTTGTTATGAAAAGGAGTTATTAGTTTTCTCAGTGGGCCTAGCCCCATAATTTTTATGATCCTTATTAAAGATTTCTTGGAATCCGGAGTCAAGGTGATTTCCAACTATCGGGTATAAAGCGCCGCTGAATTATTGTCAAATTACAAAAGTGCAAGAGATCAACATCAAAATCTTTAATTTTAAATCTTCTAATAAGGTTCATAAAGATAGGTTCAGATTTTTTCTCCAAGAGAAGAATTTTTCTGTCTACAATTGAAATAACTTAAGAATGTTAAAGATTAATTTTCAATAAATACGAGGATATAAACAGAAACCAGAGTTTGTAAATACTTAGAAACAAGGTAAAGAAACAAAACCCACTAAGTTAAATCCAAAAAAAGTACAGAAATTTTATATAAAATTCATATGTATATTTCGGAGGCTATAACTCATTTTTTAATGAGAAAATACAAAGTCCTCAAATACCGAAATGAGTTCTACACTCACATGCTAAAAGTCGTGGATAGCAGTGGACTATTTTTCAAGTGGCAGTAGCATCATGTGCAAACAGTATAAATATGGAAATCAGTGTCAGTTGGTTTAGTTACATTGTCATGAGTAAGGGGTCAGTGTGAAAATGGCTACCCGAATTCGAACGCGGCCTAGTATATGTTATTCAATATCGGAGGTGGCTCAAGAATTCAACATCCCACGGTCCACAGTTTCAAGAGTCTACCGAGAGTACCAACTTGACGGCATTACCTCCCACCATGGGCAACGCAGTGGTCGACCACACATTCTCAATGAACGGGACCAACGGCGTCTGAATAGGATGGTCATCGCTAGCAGGCAACTGACACTACGCCAGATGACATCAGATTTTAACCAGGGTGATGCTAGAGCTGTATCGATGCGAACTGTGCAACGAAATCTGGTCTCCATGGGATATGGAAGCAGAAGACCCACGAGGGTGCCCTTGCTAACAACAAGACATCGTCAACAACGTCTCTCCTGGGCCCATGAACTCATCGACTGGACACTTGACAACTGGTAACGTGTGACCTGGTCTAATGACTCTCGATTCTAGCTGATACGAGCTAATGGTAGGGCTCGAGTATGGCCAGACCTCATGAAGGCCATGGACCCAAGTTATCAAGCATGTACTGTGCAAGCCGGTGGTGGCTCCGCGATGGGCAATTGTGGGAAGCTCTCCAGTCGGAATGGTTGGCAATGTCTTCAGATGACTTCCACCGACTTGTGGAATCAATGCCACGTCGCACTGTGGCATTTCGCCGGGTTAGAGAAGGTCCCACACGTTTTTAGGTGCTATCCCATGACTTTAGGTGATTATAGACTGTTTAAAGAAACTGACTAATTTCGCTATTTATTCCAGGCTTTTTCAACGTAATACTAAGAAATTTATAATTTACAACACAAATTATACAAGATCTTGTTATGCAACCTTCAAGTCTTTTTTCAGCATTGAAAAACGGGCCTTTGAAATTTGAGTTGCGTTACACTTTGTTATATTCTAAAATATGGACTAATAAATGTACCATACAATTAAGGTCGCATCCAGCCACTTTCTCTTCCATAAGAGAAACCTTACTTAAGAAAACCAAGAAAGCAGTTTTGCAATTAAGAGAAATATGGGAGAAAAAATGGTTTATCAGCGACTTTTATGAATTGAAGTTTTTGATTTTCTTATGACTCGAAATAGCTTTTAATCCATAGAATTTAAATTGTGAATGTTCTCAATTATGGTAGTGGTAGATTTAAACGATAAATTCTTCTACAACTAAGATCTAATAGGCATTAAGAAAATAAGCTTCCGGAAACTTTATTACCATATTTCCTACAAAATGTTTAAAAATTATAGGATATCATTCAAAATCTTATCCTGACATGCTACGAGATATTTTGATTTTTCATCACTGTAGACTAGTTATTATCAATATAAGTAAAAGAAATAGGAACTTTTTTATTGTGTTAAAAATATTTTCTTCCACAAATTTCAGATCGACATTGGAGTACCGGTATGTTATAGAAAAATACGAACGTAGAAGAAAAGAAAAACTGGACAAGAACATTTATACAAAAGTTAGCTCCAAACCTCTCAAAGAATTTTATATATATTTTTGTGTTGGGTGGAAATTTTCGCTTCACTTGGAAAATTTCACGCTTGAACGGCCACAGGAAACAGATCAAAAAGAGGGTAAAAGGGTTTCGATGTTTCTTGTCAACTCCTTTTGTCTTCCCGCTCTCATTTTGCCAGTTTGTCACTCGTTCTTTAGGCCATGTCATCTCTCTTCGAGTATCTTTTCCTCTTCCTTTTCCAACACCGGAGGCGTGATTTTTACACACTTGACAGATTCGATTTCTTTGCTCTCAGTGTTTATCTTGCAAGCCCACCAGCGGCACTGATACCCAAGTCCTTCTTGAATTTCGCTCCTCCTTCTTCCTTAATAGAAAAAAAGAGGGAGCTCACGAGTCAACGTTAGTGAATTTCAATTTATTTATTTTTAAATTATCATTTCACATTTTGACACTCTGCGGAATTCGAGCGCTTTAAGTAATTGAACCGCATCGATGGCGTTTTTTTTTATTCGCCGAGCTTTGGTTGTTTTTCCAATTTTTGGCGCGAATTTACGGAGGCTTTCAAGCAGATTAACGCTGATGGCACGTCAGACGATCGTTGGAGCAGAAGAGAGTGGCCAATGAGGCGACTACGGATCGAAACACGTGGGAATGATCTCTCTTCAGCCCGGAACGACTCCGAAAAGCGGATTGACGGAGTTCACTATTTTATTAATCTTTCTGTCGTTTCTCTGACCAAGAAGTTAAGCTCTACACAGACGATTTGGTTAGGAACATGTCTGCTAGAGATTAGTCTCGCAATCAATCGTCGTCGCCCTTCGGCGTCGTCTACGCTTAAATTGCATTCAGCCAAGCGGGTTACGCAAGCCTACCAACACCGATGTTCCCTCTCTTAAATTCGCACTTTGGACTCGAATAATTTAAACGCTTCTTCCTCTCCACCCCTTCCCTACTAGCACCGCTTTTACTGTAAATTGATAATTTCGTTTAAATTGAAATGGAGAGGCAACATGCTTATGAGTGAAATGTAAAGAGAATTTAATTAGCTGCTGGAAGGTTCAACGTGAGTTCCTCGCTGAAGCAACCCCCTTTTACAAATAATTCAGACGAAGAGCAAAAATCATTTTGATAACATTTAAAGCTAATATAGCAATTACGTTAAGCAAACTTTGAAATCCAATTTAAAGATTTGCGTTATTATCTATTCTAATATTTCACTAATTCCTTTGAATAGATTGTATATCGGCGTTCTTGTTTTCATTTTCGTCCAGATAATTCTTTAATACTGTCATTTATACTTTTATATACATGTACTTCATCAATGCAGGAAAATAGAATTTTAGGGTCTTTTTAAATATATATATTTTCTTCATATGGATCTAACCGTAAATTGTTGGTATTTAAACGAATAGCAAAATGGGTTAATCTGAATTTGAATTCGTAGGTTATGAGACTTTTACAGTAAACTTATTCTTTTAGTAGAAAAAAAATATGCGCATTTATTTTAGTCAGTTTTGGTAGAATCTTATGTGCAAGGTAACTAAAATAAGAAGTGTTCTCGTTCAAATTCGTATTTGGTATTTAGCAAAGAATGCTGTATTGTCAGGGACACAAACAGTGCGGATACAAAAAATTGTGTTTATTTATGGTTTTAAGAGTTAAGTGAACCACCTGATTCTAATAGAAATATAAGATAGCCAAAACTGTGGACACAAGGATAACACCAAAAGAAGAAAAGAAACCACTAATCCACGTAGTCACTTGCTGTTTCTTACTGATGAAGGAGACAGAAAATTCCGAAATGTACATAATTTTATAAATTCGTTTATGTGGACTAGTGGTTTCTTTTCTTCCTTTGGTATTACCTGATTCTAGTTACAACTAAGATATTTGTAAATACGAGATTATCTTCTCGTATCTTAACGCATATTTACTTATAATTTACATTGACATTTCCAAGGTAAGTGTTAGAAAAAAAAAAATCTGTAAACCTTTAACTACAAAAAAATATACGAGATTGAATACGTATTTCGACGATTATGTTTTCAATCTTGAGTCTCTCTTGCCATTGAGAACGAAGACATAGCCTTTGAAACACGTATCCGTCGTTTAATATCTTGCATGTTTTTTGGGGGCTAGAGGTTTTCCTTCCTCTACAAATGCTCTATAGGAAATTAAGTATTAACGATTAAGTAAATGCGTCTATTTATTAAATGGCTGATCTTAAACAGAAAATCCTTATAAAAAGTGCCAAATAGTGTGGAATCGGCAATCAAATTAACGCTACATTTGACTACTCGTTTTTAATTAACCTCAAAAAGTTTTGAGAACATTAATACTTTTAATCCTGTCCGACTCAACAGACTCTTTTGGACATATATATAATTTAAGTTACCAAGACTCCCAGAGGGTCTACATGATATTGAATGCATTAAAAAAACATTTTTTAATCAATCGTATAATTTGTGTTAGAAAGGGTTAAGAGTCTCCAAGAATCGATTTAATTTTATCCGTATTCCACGTTAAGACTTTATTTTTATCCTGTCTGTTTTTCCATGTTTTCAAGTCCATTTTAAAAATCCTTTAAACGAAGCACATAAATTTCATTTTCATTAATATTTATAAAGGAAAAAAATAAATTCGCTTAAAGGGTTCGCTATGGCGGGGATTCGGAGCATCGTCCGATTTTGTCTTTTCTCGAAGGCGTTTCTGTCTCTCGGCAAAATGCCTCAACACTCGTTGGAAGCCAATTTGTGGTAATGAACGACCAATTAAGAAACGAAATCAATTAAAAATAAAGCCCTTGATTACGATCAATAGCGGCAAAACCGTGTTCTGGAGTTTTCTGGTGTTAAACGCTTTCAAGCTAACATCTCTTCGAGAACACATCAAACAAGGAGAAAGGAAGAAACCCCAAAACCCACTTCCCCCTCCCCACGTCACTTGAATTTCTCTTAACTAATGAATGAGCTGCACTCGATGTTCGCTTATCTTATTTGCACTGAAAAGCTTCGCTCAATAATGTGAATACTTAATGTGCAATTCAATGACTTAATATTTTGCGCATGAAATGTTTACTAATTCCTTCATTTAAAATTGAATCGATGTTTTCTTTGCAATCAATCACGGAACTTCTCTCCTGGAATTTAATAATATAATAGATCGTTTGATAAAATGAAATGGACCTCAATCATAATTACGTATTCATAATTTTACCGCTACGAAATCCACGTCATTTTCTTTAATGCTTGTGTGTGTGCTGAAAAACCGATCGAAAATGTTTATTCTATGGTTTACCTTCTCGTGCCAACTCGTCTTTATTATAAACCATGTTTACAAAAACCTCAATTTTTTTCAAATATAAATGTCACTGTTAAATGAAATAAAATTTAATACGTTTTTCCATGCCATATTGTTTTCTGCATTTCCAATTTGCTTTTTAAGACGAGAAATAAGTTCTCTAGCCTACCTTACAGAAAATTTCTTCATAGTCACGGATGAACTTCATTTGAAACTTCTTGTTATTCCATGTAATTATATTCTTTGTATAACACCTTATTTGGATCAGGAATGGTCTATGAGGATTTATTATTGCATGAAGATAGGAAAGAAAATTCCACAGCCTGGACTCGAATCAGGAACCTTCAGCTAATCGCGTTGACTCCTTAATCAATTGAGCCACTGTGGACATAGAAACACTATCTACATGTCCTTTGGGCTGGTTAGAGCAATTACCTAGTTCACAGGTCGGGACTATCTTTTCTAATGGGTTATATTCATTAAAGAAAAGCTCAAGAATGGTCTATGAAGATTTATTACACATCATATCTCAGATGTTTAAATTGGTTAGGGCGTCAGTGCGATTAGCTTAAGGTTCCTGGTTCGAGTCCAGGCTATGGAATTTTCTTTCCTATCTTCGTCAATAACCTTATTTGGTGGTTGTTCTTTGTCGATATCCGTTCGACTTTCATTTCATTTTCCAAAACACAATTCTAGAAAATTTTGATATTATAACTCGTACCCTTGAAATGATGAATTAAGTAACGACAAGAATATCTTATTAAAGACGAGTTGGATTTATATTAGAAACGAATCCATAAAGTAAACTACAACCAAAATTGTTGCAAGTTCGTTGTCAAACGGAACCCGCAAATTGATCTGCAAATGGTAAATCGCCCATTCAAAACAGATTTACTTTACTTGTTTAGAGTGTGCGTGATGAATTGACAGCCCATAACCGAAGAATATGCTCTAACCAAAGATAAAAACCAAAACACTTTATCGGTGCATTAGAGCTCCTCTGGTTTTATTGCCGTCACATCGCGGCTCAAGCACCAATTGCTGTTACTACTGCTGGTGCCTTCCTAAACACGCACGCGGAGAACTTAACAACCCGCGAACCCAGACCAGACGGTCCAACATTCGATCCACAACTCACACACAGATAAAAAAAAAAAAAAAAAAAAGGAACAGGGAGACAGAGAGATCAGACGCGATGCTTAGTCCTACACCCTATTCAATAATAAAACGGAAGACTTGTCGTTTCGCAAACAAAAGACCCCAAGTCTTGGAGATAGAGAGAGAAAAAAATGAGGACCCCTCCCTCGAAACACGCGCCATTGATCCGACGTCTCCACAAGGAAATGGATAGAAAGAAGAAAAAAACATCACGGGGAAAAAAAATAATAATAATGTCCATTCAATCTTCCTCTGACCGCCTTTTTAATGTTATCGATATTTCTTTCTTACCGCATGATTTATTGATATGTAGAGCTGCGTATTCCGGATATGAACCCTAGACGTGTGGCATCGCAGTCGGGGATGCAAATATCGAACTGTTTGCTAACTTTAATATTTTGCCTTCCTCTTTTTGAACTTGAATCTTCGATCTCAGAATTAAAAAAAAATAAAAGAAGAAAAGAAGAAACGTTAAACGCACACAACTTCTCTCGTCCCTAACACATATTCCTCCGGGGGATGATGGCAGTGCGAGAAATTTCGCTCCGACTTGTGAATGAAGCCGTTTTGGAATGCCAACGGGTAGGTCGCTGTTGGAGTTTGTAGCTTTTCTTTCTTCTCCACACACACACACATATACACACTCTCTCGCTCTCCCTAGATCATTCATTTAGCGTTTGACTGAAGTTGGCCGCGTCTGGCGGGCGTTAGAAAAAGGGAGGGCGGGATGGTGAAAAAGAAGGAAGGGCTGACAGATCTATACCGCAACAGTTGCCGGTCCCTCATTTTCCCGTTAGTGGGGGTAAAACCTTCGCTAGCTCGCGAGGGCGAAATGTCAATGTTCCAGGCCATTGGTTGCCTATGAGTGGAAGAGGGTGGGAGAAGGAGGGAAAGGGACGGAGGTGGGGGGTCGTTGGGACGCGCGTGCTCTACCACCTGTGCTGGCTGATCACATTAAATTACTGTCAAACCAGCTGTGGAAGAAACCATTCTATTCAATTCAGAGAGAGAGAGAGAGTGTGTGTGTGTATGTGTGAGAGAGTGTGACACTAAATATCTTATTGCTCATACAGAGAGCAGAAAATGTTGCGCGTCCTCGGTTTACCCGTTCGAAACCAGGTTGTTGATTCGCAAACCATCGACTTCATCGTCGAATGCATTTAAAAAACATCGCTTCCCCCCCCCCCCCTTCAATGTTTACATTTTGGAGCCTTTACAGAAGGCTTCTGTCGCTTTTCTAAATACCTCGAAATTGTTTGTAACTTTTCTCGTGTCTTCTGTCGAATTGAGTGAAACCAACACCCCTGAGAAAAACGTTCTCGAAAAGCATTTGACAAACAGTCGGAGGGAGGTTCCACTCGTCAATGGTCGTCGTATGTGTTTCTCATTAGGGCCCAAGTCTTAAGGGCGTAAATGCCAAAGATATAGTTTCTGTCTACAAAGGAAAATGTTTTTGTAATTTTTTTAAATCTTTTAATAAAACTTTTCGCCAGTATTTTGTGGAACATGACTTAAATAAATGTAATAGAAACAAATGAAAAAACAAAACAAAAACATAACATCTAGAAATTCCTCTTATTTCAACCACTAAAAATAATCAGAAGTCATGTGTCATTTTCCGACATAACACAGATTTTTCTATTCTCGAGAATTCTCTGTACTGCTTCGAGCACGAATGAAGTCTTTGTATTTTACTGTTCGATATTTTGTTGTTGTTGTTGCTTTTTTTTTTTAAATACTGCGTATTTCCTAGTCTTAATAAACGAACAAATCAGAGCATATGATGTCACAGGCGAAGGTTTTTAACCTTCGTAGAATTCCGTAGTGTGCATCCAATGTCACGTGGTTGCCTACTCATTTAGATCGCAAATGGAATTCGAATTTTCTTTTAACACTTGATTTTTAAAAGTCATGATCTTGCAAAAGTCGTTATTTTTATTTTTTTTTATAGCAATTTAAAAAAAAAAATTTTTTTAAGGAATAATTTAAATATAATTCTTGAATGAACTGATATTAATCTTAATAATCAGAAATTGAAGGTATTAATGTTAGTGATTTAAAGTAAGTACTTATATACGTGAGATTCACCTGAGATTGTGGATGAGAATATACAAATAAAAGAGTAAGGTTTAATACAGTATTATCACGAATGTACATTTCTTCAGGTTAATTAACTTATAAACTTAAATACTATTTAATGGTGTTTGTATTAATTACCTTTTAAAGGCAAATGTTTGTATTTGCAATGCAGCAACTGCTTGTTTGCCCATTGATTGTATCTCATCTCCCTATAACACTGGTCAACAAATTTTTACAAAAGTCGTGTTGCCAAAATAAATTTGAGTCATTTTGTATCAATTTTTATGTGATGAACACGAATATGACTGTGAAAATGCAAAATTAGCTCTAACAAAATCTGCAAAAACAATTGCTTACATAACAAAATGCATGTCAATAACTCTGGTCAACAACATTTTTGCTACTGGGGAAATCGGTGTTCTAGACCAATTTGTGTGTGCTGATTCCAAATCTGAACTCCAAATTTCCTTATCACGTCAGAAATAGAAATGGTTTAAATTTTAATGGTAGCCATTTTTAAATTTGACATTATGAGACTGTTTTACACCACTGAAACGTAACATTCTAGAATACCTACATTTGTCAAAATTGCTGTTCTACTGGATAAATATACACGTTGAAACGTAGAAAATGAACTATATTGAATATCTCAAAAACTAGAGCCAATTTGAAAAAAACTGATGTCATATTCGGAATCAGTGCCACAAATTTACCATAAAATGACTTTTAAATGATTGGCAGCAAAATGTGTGTGTTGACCAGTGTAATTATTGTAACTTCACCTACTGTTTGTTAATTCTCATTGTTGAACATCAAATTCATTGTAAACAACAATTTTATTTCAAATTTTCAAAAAAGCAGCTTCCTTATGCATCACAACCTGAAGGGGCCGGGTACAAAGTCGAAATCGGTTGTTTATCTTCATTATTAATAAATTATGTATTGTAATGCTGTAAAGCATCTGTCTTTTTCATTAAACGAGACAATACAAGGATTTCTCATAACTATACCGACTTATAATTGTAGCATATTAAAAATAACTGTTTTAATCTTAAACACTAAGCTTAATACACATTTGGCGTCTCTTTCGATAAATTAAAAAAAAATATTGAGCAAATTTATTTCTAAGACCATCGAACAAATTTATTTATGTTGTTATCTCGGCTTCAGTTTGGAGAAAGCTAACTTAAAGTTCAAAAACAAAAAGAACTTTATAATAAGAAAATCATAATAGGAAAACTCAATAAATTGTACAAAAGAATGGGGTAGTAGTAGGAGGGAAGAAGAAGAAGGCGAAGAAATGAGCACGAAAACAAATCCATGGAAGGAGTTTTGTCTGGAGAGAGGGCTTTAAAAACGCCGACCTCGAGAAGAAAAACGGGAGGAGGAGCGACAACTCAACGACTTTTGTCTCCCATCGTCTGAAGTCGGTCTTTTGAACTCGGGGTCTGTGTTTTGGGAGTTGATGCTCGTGAAAACGCAGTGCGGACAAGAAGACGCCGGAATGCAGAGAGGAGCTCCTCCTCGCCACCCACCCACCTTTCCCTCAAGAATGGAAGGAGACCTCGCCGGGGGTAAAAGAAAAAAAAAAGTTTTTATCTTCCTTGTCCAATCTCCACTTAGATCGCATGCAAGTAAATTTTTGAAACAGCAATTCCACAAAACGAACCTTAAAAAGAAAGAAAGAAAGGAAAAAATCTAAGAAAGTGAGAAAAAAGTTATCGGTGATTAATTTCTTTGCTAACGACAGGTTGAGACAAAATGCCATTGCGGGGGTGAGGAGGAGTAAAATGCCGGCGAACCTGTCAAGACGGTGGATTTACTGACGCCAGCCATTAATGCTAATAATCCTAGATTTATGATAAGCGGGGAGGAGAGAAGAGCGGCGCCCAGTGACTAAGAAGGAAGAAAGTTAACTCGGTTGGAAACACAAGAAAGGCGATTAAAGATCAATAATAATACGTGCAATGTTCACATTGCTGAAGTCTGCCGGTAATCGACATCCAACCACTCCTCATAAAAACCTTACAAACGTCTCACTTCATAATTATAAGGAAGACGAAATGTCACTCCTATACTATTGCAACTTTCGGTTTTGATTTTTCTCTTACTCTCGTTAACAAACTGCTGGCGCTTTTCAAAGTAGATTTCAGCAATGTGAACTTAGCCTCACTTGCTACTGGGGGAATTTTAATCACAAGGAGTGCATTCAGTGGTTTGGATGAGACATTTAAAACGAAGCCAGTCATTTGCAGCCGGATTGCATTCGGGTTTGTTAGAAGGGCTTTCCTGCAGGACAGAGGATGCTGCTTGGCGCCTCAATTTATTCTCTCCCGAAAAGCCCGATTCCAAAAGTAACAATAAAATATCAAAACTCCCAAGATTTTATTTATCAGGCAATGGAGTTTGACTATTCCTTTTTTTTAAAGTGCTATAAAATGTTACCAACTTAGAAGAAGCTCTTTCAAACATGCGAGTGAGGGGATATTAACCCTCGTTATTAGCCAAAAGTCTTAGGGCAGCTTTTATCTTCATTTAGCTAAGAGAAAACGTTTGCTTATTAAAACTTGTCGTTGTTTGTTTCTTCTTTCTTGCTGACGGAAGAGAAAAGAGAGGAGGGGGTTGCGGTGGGAGGGTAGATGGGTAGGAAAGTGGGTAGGTGGGGGTTGACTGAGGAGGTTTTAGTGTAGATGCGGCGAAGCCCGAGCCTTTTCCACTGCTCATTATCGATCGTCGAACGACACGACATTTGCAACATCGAGCCATGGTTGTCGGTGGCCGTCTCGTCTGATCGGACGGGGATCACCGTCGACACTTTCTACTCGCACCGGCGGACAGGCAAACGAAAGAAAAAGCCGGTGACCGCCGCAATGCAGACTCTTCATGCGCAAATGGTCTAAAGTGCACAGATCATGCTTCTTTTCGCGTCCAGAAAGTCGTTTTTTAGTCTTCGGTGCAACAACGGAGTTTCAAATCTTTTCCTCTTTCTCCTCCCTCGCGGTCGCTTATATCGCAATCGTGATAGTAGTTGTAGTGGTGGTGGTAGAAGTGGTAGTAGTAGTAGTGGAAAAAATGAAAAACAAAATGCAACGAGAAATGCGAATAAAAAGAAGGCAAATTAGAATGGAAACTGGACGCGTAAAGATTTCTTAGTAGCAAGATTTTTAAGCGTACAATTTTATGCAAAAAGCGCTTACCTGTTCGGACATAGATAATATCCACAATGAAGGCATAGAGTAGCATGTGCATGATGAGAGGTAACCAATGCGCAGCATTCGACGGTATCAACGGCGGCGCGGCCGAGGGGCAGGGCCACCGGCAGCAAGCACGAGGCTGGGGCCCTGGCCGCGACTCATCCTAATGTGAAAAGACGCGCTGAAGGGGGGAGAAGGCGGCAGCCAGCGTCCGGCCGACGATCTCGGAATCAGCGCCTCGCCTCTTCACTCGTTCCTCATTCGCTGCTGTGCGCGGACGATCCACTCGCGATTCGACGGTAGCGCCGCACTCGAACAGCACGGACGATGGCCTTCGTCGATGTTGGTGGTGGTGGTGCTATTGCTGCTGCTGACAGGCACCGCGCAGGACGCGTGCACGAGGAAGTTGACGGGGCTGTCGGGAAAGAGCGAGGCAGAAGCGAACTTTCTCCACCTGGAGGAAATACGCAAGACTGATATCAGGTGGCATAGGCTTCGGAGCAAAGCCTCCATCTGCGCCGAACCAACGCATGCGCACCGACGACAAACATTATCGAGCGCCATCTCGGGCGCTGCGCTTTCACAACCTAGAAACTTGACCCTTAGAAAAGAATAGCACAGTTTCGCTTCTTCTTCTTCTTCATCCTGTTTTTAAATGAAATGCCTCGATTGCACTCTAATTGCAATTTCATTATTTTTCTTAAAGAACGGAAACATAAGAATGCATAATAATTCGAAGAATACGAGTTTTTCAAAAAGTCAAAAAATAGAATTAAATGAAACGCGAATTTTTTTTAATAAATTTTCTCAGGGTATCCTCTCGACTTACCGTTAGTCAATGCATCATTAATAATAAATAAATTATTAAATAAAATTATTAAAATATCATAATAGAATTATTTTAAAAGCTTGATCGGAAATAAAACTTTATTAACAACACCGGCCAACGATTAAAAAAAACCTTTTAAAATGAATTTGCTTATTCTTTTCAGTGTGCTGAATCCGAATCTGCTTTTAGATTTTTTCTATCACGTCACGTTTCCAAATTATGCCACATAGAGACTGCAATGTTAAAGTAATAGGTATGAAGAGAAGAGGCTGCAATGTTAAAGTATCCATTTCTTGGGCCACCAGGAAATTTATCAGGCCCCAAACTCTGAATAATTTTAAAAAATTTCACTGAAAAACAAGAAATCTGTGAGTGATAGAAAAAAAAAACTGAGGTCAGATACGGATTCAGCACAATAAGAATCAGCTCTTAACTTAAAAAAAAATTTTAAAGGTTATATTTTTCTTTGGCCTGTGTAATTAAACGGAAAAATAATTGATATTAATATAGTCAACAAATCATTAATCTCATTTCGCTTTGTTATTGAAGCCATTTCATAAGAGATGATTAATGGGCAGTTAGTTATTATTTTACAATGTTGTTATAATGTAATATTACAATTTATAATGCACGAATAATATAATATTATTAAAAATTAATATTTCTTAATTTTAATATGATTTCAAGCATAGGAAGCATCTAGCCATGCTCTTTAATGAGAAGAAACCATCCAAACGATTAACCCTTATCAACTCGGTTCATTGCACAGACAGTTTCCATTAAAACAGTTTCATTGAGTAATTACACGTTACATTTATTTCTGGATTTAAATATTAACATCTATAGCCTTTAAATATTAGAAAGGTCTACTAGACTTTTTCGTAAGGAGCAAAAGAAAGAAGAATGTCGCTTTTAATTCTGTTATTTGTATTTTACGTAATTCCTAAACTACGTCTTGTCCATAAGAAATATGAGGAAGATGAATGCTAGGAAAAAATATTTTTCCGAGCGATAGGGAGACAGTGGGTAGATAAGGGAAGACGGATAGAAGATATTGTGGTGGAGAGAAAGAGAGAGAGAGCCGCTTGGCATGTCGGGAAGGACCGTTCGCTTGGCGTGTGTGGCAGCCACACGAGAGCGGTTCCAGTTCACTCGTCCGGAAAAAAAAAAAAAAAGGAAGAAGAAAAGTTGGCGAAGAAAGTTGGGCAGAGAAGCCAGACGAGACGAACAAGGCGGAGAATTGCTCGCTCGGCCTTTCGAAAGAGGAAGAGCGGAGGTCGATGGGAATCGAACCGACCGACGAAGAAATAAAGGAGAACGATATTTATAAGCCTCTAGGTTCGCGTTATGCGGACCAATTTGGTGGATGTCTCTACTCTACTCGTGTGCACACAATGAACTTTCATAATGCAAAATGTGACGTGTGTAGCGTATGAGAAGGATTAAAAAAAATACATAAAGCTTCTTGCAGCAATCAATTTATTCTAATTAAGTTTTTTTCCTCTTTAACTCTAAAAATTAAATTACATGATCAATGTGAATGAACGATTTATCTAAATAAAGGCAACAGTGAAGCAGCTAAGCGTTGTTCCATTTTATTATTTTTGATTTCATTTATGGCCGAGCAACTTCATTTAATGGTGCAAGAGTTCGATTTCCATGAATGTGAATAAAGAAAAATTAATTGGATTTTATTCGAATTCGTGATCTCCTCCTCCTCCGTCCTCTCATTCCATTCACCCTAAATTGCGTGAAAGACTAATGAACGGTCGGCTGTGGGGGTGGGGTTTCCCTCTCATTCCCTCTTTTTCCATCACGTGCCAGTGGCACCCCCCCGACCCCGCGGCGCCGGGGGGGGGGGCCAAAAGAAAATTTTTGGCTACATCCAACATTCGTGTATTTCATCGCAATTTTCTTAAATGGCTGCTAAAAATAATCATCTGTAATAGAGCTCTGGAATACCTGTGAAATATTTAGTAATGGTTTATTAAAAGCCTGCTAATGAATTCCAATGGGATATTCCTCCTCCTCCTCTTTTTTTTTTAATTATACCTAATGAAGGTAATTAGGACATTGGGACAGTGATGTATTCTCCAGTTCTCCTTATTAGCAAATTGAAGATGAAAGTATACTGCTAAATAGATGAAAACCCAAACAAGTTTTTTTCCCCTTCTCTTGCTTGTGTATATAAAAGCTTCAAAGATCAACTCAAAGATAGCGGCTTTTACTCGAAAATATAATGTGAAATCATTTAAAGCTGAAGATGCGTGAGAGATTATTTCACAATTTATTTGGGCGGGTTGTCACTTTTAAAAAAAAAACCCTAATTCCCTTTTTTCCAAGAAAACACGGGCTATTAGCGTTTCCTATTTTTGATACCTGGTTGTGTTATTTCCCACCATAGACTCTACATATTGATTGGCACTGATTTCTTCGATATTAAAGAGTACGTAGGGGCGCACGTGATTCAGTCCATTAATGTCACTGACGTCATCCGTGCCAATTGATTAGAGGTCGGGGTGGCGAAAAAAAAAAAGAAGAACGAAAAAAAAAATCGCATCGGTTCCAGGAACTCACCTCAGAGTTATGTAAAGGGGGCGAAATACAAGAAAAGTACTTGTCAGCTACCACCTCCCTTTCTCTTAATTACAGTCGGCAAAAGCGTAAAGGTTAAAGCCAGTCCTCTTAAAAAAATAGATTAACATTATTTACATAAATTGAAATTTAATTTAAGAGAATTTTTTAAAGAAAGCTTTAACGAGACTTTTACTGAGGTTTAATGTTGCGTTATGCAAATGTCTGTCTAATTGCGATTTTTTTCCCTCTCTCGTCTTAATGGGTTTCTGTTTATTCATGATGATGTACTTTTATGAAACATCCCTTTTATGCATTTTCCTTAAGGAGAGTGTTTCCTCAACGAAGGGTCGTTTTCGACTCGACCTTTGTCTAGCACGTTTCTCTTGAAAAAGGGAAAATTACAAACGGAAGCCACTACAAGTTGATGCGCTAGTAATTAACCCGCGTCGAATTCGATTGTTTCTCTTTCTATTTGTTTTTCTCTGGTCAAATTGCATGGAAATATTTCTCAGAAAGATTGCGAGGCGTGCTTTAAAGCGTCGATTTGTTGACGGGAGACTGGAAAACAAGCGGAATCGAAGCGAAGGAGGGGGGCGGGCGAGGGAGTCAAAACCTTTGGCCGGGCGCCAAAAACCTTCCAGGAAGGAATGACCCCCCGTCTGACTGTCGTGATCGTATCTCTTACGACCAATTTTTTTCTTTCTTTCACGGTTTTACATCCTATGAAATGTACATTTTCTAAGAGAACACGTTGCAAACTCTTCTGGAAATGTGACGCCTGTTCCAGGTTCAATTTAATTACTAGGACGAAAATTTAGGAAACACGCTCTTCTTAAATGAGAGTTGAAAGATGCCCTCTTAGGTTAAAATCCAGACAAAATTTACACTCTCTCTCTCGGTGGTCACGTCTCAACCCATATACGTCGCCACTTTTGAGCGATTTCCTATTGGATTAGGGAGGGGAAACCGAGTGAGTGAAGAACTGCGAAGGGTGATTCCATTTGACGATTACTAAAAAGTACTTTTCTGTTTCGTTTCACAAAGGATTTCCCATTTATTCAATATTCAGCGGAACCCCCCGTCCTCTGAGCGAACACTCCTCCGTCGACGTCGTGTCTCGACTTTTTTATCCCCTCACGCCGTCCGAGAGGGACTCAAGAGGATGGACCGAAATAGAGACCTTTTGAAATTTAAAATCAGAGTCCAGTAAATTGAGTACTAGGCTTTTGTATAGGCGGTAAAGCATCTGTTTGTTTTCATGTACCTAATACTATTATCGAAGTGCCAACGTCATGATGCCACTTTACTAAAAACATGTGTTCGCTGGAACTGTTCAAAAGCGTATTAAGGTCATATTTCGGCGTCAATTTCAGTCGAGTTCCCTCCTCCTCCACCATTAATACTATTAAACTTCGAAGGTACATTAAAACCTCGATTTGAAAAAAAAAGAGAAGAGCTCTCTTAAAGCAGATTTTCTCCGCGTGGTCGATTTTCTTAACGTTTGGAAGAAATTCGGTTACTATTGCAGATATAAAAAGTTTGCGTGACCCATTTAATTTAAAGTGCTTAAATGTTCTAGCGAAACGTGTAATTTTAAATAAACAGTTTAATGTAAATAATTTTAATATTTTAATACCATAAAAAGGTTTTATAAAATTAAACACGCATTCTTATGAGCTCATAAAATTTTAAATTTTCAAAGAATTAATTATAGAGGGCTCAACAATGAAGATAGCGAAAATTTCCTCCCCCACCTCTGTCTAGACTAGGTAGAAATGTGCGTTTTTTTCGTTTTTAAGGTGATGGTACGTTAAGCCGTCGGTCCCGGCTGCTATTACCACCTTGTAGCGGTCATAATGCTGGAAGAAGCTCAAAAATGCATCTCCCAACCCGTCTGGTTAGCGTGGGAGATTAGACCAAAAATACCACCTAAAAATGAAGAGAAGGTGGAGAAGATTGGGGGAAGCCTATGTCCTGCAGTGGACTGATACAGGCTGAAACAAACAAACAAACAAACAGGGGTATTACAAATGATTCATCGGGTTTAAAAGAGAACAAGAAATTGTCGAAGTTTTATCATAACACTACAGATATTAAATATATGCTTCCCTCGTTACACGACAAAATCACATTTCGGACCATATCACACCACTTCAAAGAAGAAGTAAGGTGGTCCAGAGCTCACTCATCCAAATACTGGTGTCACATAAAGAATTTCTTTAGCTTATTCTGAAAAGCAATCATCACAAAAATAAAGTCCAGAGATCTGAGTGGCCATCTCAACCAAGTCATCATCCCATGGCAGCGGAGTGGGCGTCGTCGTTCAGATTAAAATATACGTGAGTTTTAAAATCTGAGATGTTCTCTTTTGGTACATATTGGACACAAATTGAGCGACATCCATAGCTCAGAAGTTATAGAATTTCGATACCTGATGGACATTTGTAATAACTCTATATACCCCGATACAATTTTCCATGTTTTTAGCTTTAACCTACAATAGCTTACTGTTGGGCCAAAAAAATAAAAAACTTGCAGCTAAGATCACTATAATTTTTTCCCCGATTCGGATCGAACCGGTCTTGAATGATGCTCGATCATCGGAAGATTTTTTTTTTCAATATCATTTTACGAGGGTTTTTTTCAAAAGTTCTCAGAGCCCGTCCCCAGAAGGAACTGAAAGATTTTTTCTCTATTATAGAGAGCGACAGAGAAAGTACGATAATTCTTCTATTGAAAGTACTCTGTCAGATTTGTTTTGAAGTCGGTTAAAAAGGAGATTATCAATTCGAATCGTATGCATGTAATAATGCTGGAATTGCACAATATTCGTATAAGTTAGTCTATGTGGACTTCTAAACATGTGCCAAATTTTATAAGTGTATGTATGTATGTATGTTTGTCCACGTATTTCTTAAAAACTAGAAATCGAATTGCAATAATTCTTTTTTATTGGATCAAGTATCTCTCAACTTAGGGAACAGTCCAAGTTTCATCAAAATCGGCTCAGTAGTTTTCAAGATATGGACTGGTTATAGCTAGACGATAGTGAAAGTTTCATCAAAGTCGGTTTTTTATACTCTCTTAAGTCTTGTTATATTTTTGGCCCAACAGTAAGCTATTGTAGCTTAAATCTAAAAACATGGGAAATTGTATCGGGATATACAGGCTTATTACAAGTGTTCATCGAGTTTCGAAATTCTATAACTTCTAAGTTATGGATCTCACTCTACTTGTGTCCAACATGTACCAAAAGAGACTATCTCTGATTTTAAAATTCACGTATATTTTAATCTGAACGATGATCACCCACTCCGCTGATATGGGATGACTTGCACTATTGAGATGGCCACCCACTATTGAAATTTATTTTTGTGATAATTGCTTTTCAGAAATAAGCAAAAGACACTTGGACAACACCAAGATGTGACACCAGTATTTGGATGAGCGAGCTCGGACCACATAACCACTTCTTTGACGTGGTGGGATATGGCCCGAAATATGATTTTTGTCGAGTAACGATGGAAGCATACATTTAACATTTGTATGATAAAACTTCGACAATTTCTTGTTCCTTTTTAAACCCGATGAATCATTTGTAACACCCCTGTACCATCACCTAAAAATAGGGGTTTCCACTGCACATTCCAAAGTTGACTTCCATATTCAAAAATGGCGTCGGTTTTTTTTTTTGGAAATGAAATACAACATAAAATTCCCTCGCATAAAAGTACAATAATTCTGCCATTGAAAGTACTCTGTCAGATTTGTATTTTAAAAGCTGGCTGTTGGTTCACTTTAGATGAGACACCCTGTACATACAAGTTATTGCATTTTACTCGTAATAACGTGCAATTTCTTTCTTCTATTCAACATTAGATGACGGGAGTGACTTTCATATTTTTTTTATTATGGCGGAGAGTAATAGTGTTAATTCTACGAGTGTTGCTTGGGAAATAATTCGTTTAATACCGGGAAAGAACAATATTTACGCTCGAAAGCCGACGCTGTATAGTGAAACTTAGTTTCCCTTAGATTAGATTAGGTTAACTCCTTGAGTAACATCGCTCGTTAGTAATGAGTATTACTTCTGAGTTACGTGAATAGGAGCGATCAGTAACAGGTTTTTTGACATTATTTGGTTGCGTGCCAATCGAACTTCACAGATATATAAAAGCAATTTTCGGAAATGGCTATCTGGATGTGAAAAATATCCACCGGAAGATTAAACGTGAAATTCATACTTTTTCCACGCCCTCTTTATAATGCAGATTTCGCACCGTCCAACTTCTGCTTGTTTACAAAATTGAAAGAGATGCTGAACGGTCAATATTTTTCATCCGATGATGAAGATTGTGTGCTGAAATGGATCAAAGGCAAACCAGAAAGTTTATTCATTGAATGAAAAAATAGATAGCACGTTTGAAAAAAAAATGATAACTCTATTGAAAAATAAAGATGTAATGTCTAAAATAAACGAATTTACTTCATTTAGATGCTACTTTCATTACTTGATTTTGTCGGAAACTTATCTAATATGATTGGAGCCTTTACTTATCAATAAACATCGTATTACTATTCTATAGCTATTACACCAATTAATAATGAATTAACAAAAAAACAATAACCGAAAATATAAGTTTCCACTTTCACAAATTATAAAATTTTTTGTAGATAGACCTTGCTGCCGTTTCTTTAAGGACGACAAACATATATTTAGCTACATCAACACATTGCAAACTCATCTCTCAGAAGAAGCAAAACTTGCTAGAGTAGACCCCATTTTTCAGCAAGATGGTGGGTCGAACTGTAATTCGGATAAATACAAGCAGATAGTTTTATTAATAAAAGAATCAGTCTATTTTCAATAGAGCTAGGAACTATAAAAAAATTAGCGTGGGAACTATAGCTTTATTGAAAATATCCCAATGGAGCAGGAAGAAATGTGAATATGACGACTTGAACAGAAAATACAACGATTAGAAAATAAAAAACAGAGTAGGTTTAGTCATTTATGCCTTACAGAAAAAAGATTTTAAAGATAAGATAAGATAACTAGAATTATCTAATTCCATCCATAAAAATTAAGAAAGGAGCAGGAAGAGAGTATCGTCACCTTTCTTCCTGCTCCATCGGAATATTTCAATAATTCAGTATATTAATAAATTTATAATAGCTACAGTTTTTTGTTTATCGTTATTCCACTGCATACTTGGATCTCATCTCAGAAATTTAAATGCGTAAAAAATTATTCTAAAATTTAAGTGTAAAAACATCCTTAAGAGGGGAATGGGTATCTTTATCTTAATTGATAACTTGAAGCTCAATTTCCATGTGATGACATTTAAACATATTTCTTATGACTAAATCGCTGTTGGAATTTTTATTCTTCTATAATATTAAAAAAAAAAGTCATCGGCGTTTCCAAAGCTTAGCAATGAAAACTACTGCCAAGAAAAATAAAAACCAGCAAATGAACATTGATATGAGTTATAATAAGAGTTAAAATTATCTTGATAGCCATTGATTCTACAATTATTATTAAAATGTAAGCAATTTCTAATTCTACTAAACATAAATACTAACTGGCAGGAACTCCTAACCATTGGGAAGCACTGAATTAATTATAATAGGTCCAAACATGATTAAATACTTCGAAAGATACATTATATCCATTTGGGAGCGAGTGTTGTTGCGTTGAGACGGCTGATTGTTGTTCAAAGACAAAATAAAAGCATTTACAATTTTCATCATGTTTGCACATGAAAGACTGAAAAGAAGAAAAAAAACTGCGTCGTTCTTTAACTTTTCTTATCAGTTCTTATTTGTGTATTCCACGTGCAAGGAAAAACAGATCCAAGGGGAGTGAGTCAGCCCAGGCAAGCCGCCCACCGCTAACCAAGCAAGCTCAGCCGACCTTTGGAGCGGACGCGGTTAAAACGATCTCGTTTGTCAGAAGAAGAGCGAAGGAAACGGAAGAGAAGAGAAAATTAAATAAGATGAAGACGAAGGAAGAGGAAAGGAGTTGGGAGTAAAAGGAGGGCGAAGAGGGCATCGACGATGAAATCTTTTCCACCCAAGTGAGCTTCACTCCACTCGACTCCAACGGAGCCAACCATTCGTAAAACGAGCACGTTCTGCGCTCGCGATTTGATTTCGCCATTCTCCTATACATTCTGGGTATCTTTCAGTTCCAATATTACAAGAAGGATTTCATAAAGAATATAAATAACCCATCCACCTTTTTACATTAATCCTATTCTTAATGGGGATTTTTTTTAAAGACATTAGAAAAATAAAATTCTAACCAATGCCTTTGGATTAATAATTTTATTTGGTTTTTCTTATACATTAAGGGCCCTTTAAACGTTTTAATAATGTATATTTTATTTGATCAGTTGTTTTGCAGGTATTTATATAGCAAAAAATCCTCATTATGAATTCAACCTTCATCTCGACATATAAATCTCGTATATAGTGTTGTTGTTTTGTTTTTTTTTAAATTAGCAAACAAGTTTATGAGTGGCGCTGAATGTGCAGGCTGCAGGAAAAAATATTGAATTTCGATTCTTTTAATAAAACAAGGAAAATATTGTAAAAGCAGAAGTACAAATGACTTTTATCATAAATAATAACAAATTCAGAATTTATTGCCTACCCCCCAAAATTAAAAAAATAAGCAAAGAGTGTAGCCTAATGGCATCAATAAATGATTTTAATCAATTAATCGCGACTAATATGTGGAATTACTCAATAAAGTCATGTTTTTTAAAAAGTCAAACCTGATGATTAAGATAAGGGAATGTAGCTGACCTATCAAATTTAACGAGATAGAATTTCCTTCAAATTTGACAATAAAGTCATCGACATGCCTTTCCTCCTGATTCAATCTTCATCTAGATCCCTATCTTATGCAATGAATACGAAAAATGATGAAAGATTGATAATAAGCAAGCACGATTGAAAAGTTGCTGATATCTGTCAATTAAAAGAAGGAAACAACGAAGATACAGATTCGGGAATTTCATTTCTCTCATACTCATTATCGATACATTTTAACGGAAGTTAGTTTAACATTATCATGATGTATGAAATAATAAAATGAAATACATTAATAAGGAAATTTTATGTCATTTGATCCCCAGTTTTATGTAACTAGCGCATAATATCAGAATACAATTTTTATCAAAATAAACAAACAAAAGAAGAGATATATTAATTGAAGGTTTGGAAATTGAAGCTATGCTTTAACTTTAGAAATTAAATTAACATGAAACGTGTCTTAAATCAATAAGAAAGCAAGTATTAAACAAGTAATTAAGCCTCCCAAGGAAGGTATAGGAAAGTAGCGGAAGCTCTGAGTTCATCAATGTTTACCCCTTCATCTGCACTTTTTAACCCCCAATTTTTTTTTAATCAAAAATTGATTTTCTTGAACTTACTATTTATAAAATATAAAAAAAAACTATCTTCTTTCTTTTCTCATCATTTTCGAACGAATGATATCACTCGCCATTAGTTGCCATAGTTCTAAAGACTACCCCCACAACTCCGACCTCACTGGGACAATTTGGTCCAAACTTTATAGGAATGTAGATTTTGCCTAGAGGAATATGCATATCGAATTTCAGTCCTTTACATACATAAAAATACCACACAGATGACTTGGTCCCCTCTAACTCCCACCCCCGTAATCTGACTTCATTGGGCCAATCAAAACCAAACTAAATAGTGAAGGTACTCATGCCTATGGTAAGTTACATTCCGAATTTCAACCTTCTACCTCAAAAAATGCAGAAATCATGAAGGGGACGGACGGACAGACGGACATTGTGGACTACTGTTGTCTTTTTTTTAGATATACCTTTTAAAAAATGGCACTATTACTAAACTTTCTAAGGCAGTAGGCATGAATTGTTTTTAGTATCCTTTCCAAATTCCTTCATTAAATAGCCATTTTATTTTCTTCAGGAGTATCAGTAACCTGAGCGCACCTTAGTCTTACAGAGCCTAACAAGCATTAATAATCGCAATGTTGATCCTTCTACGGGATTCAAAAATCTGGTATTAAAGTTTCGATCTCTCAACAATATTGTAATAGCATCGGCTAATGCTAGAAAGGGTAACAATAAAAGAATTGCAGTAATTTTTATGCTCGTAATAAAATTAATTTTTGACTATAGTTTTGAAACCAGCTAAAACGAAGTGTTTTATAGAAATAAAATGCGTTTGGTAAAAAGATAATCTAAACTTCGTTTTTTTTTAATAACAATATTAAGACACCACATTCGAATGCTCTGATGTAACACTTTGTTGTTTACAAACATTATCTCTACTTAGATAAAGGAAATAACAAAAGGAACTTAGAGATACAACTCTGAGGTAAAGGTTTCAATAAAAAGGATCAATATTAAATAAACGTCATCCGAAAAAAAAAAAACAACTGTTTCACAACGTAATTGCACAAATGCTTTGACTGCTGGCTACCTTATTATCCTTAATGAGAAAAGAATTTGCTACGATGAGATTGTATGCAAAATTCGCGTTACAGCTCGTTGCACACTTCAATAATCAATGAAAAGAGGGAGCAAAGGGCGATTACGAGAGAGGTAGAGGGACACGCCCCATGTGACCTTGCTCTTTGACCCCGAATGTCATCTGATAAGGACCAAAACCCGGAACCATTTCCACTAACAAGTGAGTCAACGAAACCTTTGGACCTTTGATGACGCCGATGGGAGCTTCGAACGACGATAACGTGGCACGCCACCGGACGACGACGACATATCGATAAAAGCCCCCCCCCCCTCCTCTGCTCACTCTCTCGTTAATAGACTGAACACCAATTGATGTATGAAATTGGCGTCGGAACCAAAAGGGGTGAACCACGAAATGATCAATAGACAGACAGAGGGGAGAGGAGGGGAAAGGAAATATGAGAGCATGAGAATACAATTTGGAAATTCATTTTTTTAAAGCGTAATCATATATATTTATTAAATATGTATAATCCAATTAAATTATAAAACTTCAAATAAATTAAAGTGCTAACTAATGACGGTTTTTTTGTTGTTGTTTCTAGCAGCGTCTTGCGGAAATGGATGCAGAGGAAATATAGGACACGGGATAATTAAAGGGAAGAAAAGTGGGAGAAATGGTCTAAAAATAAATTCTCGTAAGGGTAATTTTGTTTCAATTTACTAAATGATGCAATAGCCTTGTTTCACCAGATGTTGTAGGTTTCATGACAGTTTCTGCAACGGTTGTGGGGTGGTTGTTTTTGGGGAGGGTATGGATCTAGGATGGTCGTCTATTGATTGGTTGCTTCGTTGGCAATCCTTCCGTTCCAAGCGGATGACGCTTGAAAGTCCACGTCAATTTCTCAAAGTCTTTAAATACTCGTCATTAACCCTTTAACATTTCAGTCCCTCGAATTTATAACAGTTTCAATCGATAGACTTGTCATCAGGGATATTAATGCTCAGTTATTTCGTTTAAATTCCAGAAGCCCTTCCGAGGCGCCTTTTTTCCCCCTCCAAAATATGATAAAGCAATTTTAAAATTTTAGACTAGCAAAGATAACAATTAAACGAAGTCTCTTCAAAATTTTTGTTTTTCCCTTTCTTTGTAATTATTCCGGTCTAGTGCGTTATTTATGAGATAATCATTTGCTCATAAACTATTCACGTTAAACGAATGGCCGGCTTTCTCATCACGATAGCGATCTTAACCATTCATTTTAATCAGCTGTAAAATACCAAGCGGTTTCCTGTACACTACTTTGTTTTTATCTTAATTCGTTTTTTAATTCCTTCCCCCACCCCCCCGCGCGCCCCCCAACTTTATTCGGTAATTTCTAATCCGCCGACTGTCGGGGCTCCAGACTTGAATTTATAACTAATCCTCGCTATGCTTTATTATAAACAAACACAGCATTTGCTACTCAGCGAACATCAATCCAAACATCTGAAAGATCCATATCTAAATTCTTAAATACTAAATCTCGCCGCGCTTAAATTTATACAGAGTAGCATGATAAATGTGAAAGCCGCAAAAAGTTCGATAAAGAAGCTGCAACCGAGTTTCCTTTCCGAGAATTAGAAGACGAATATAGAAAAAAATATATGCAAAAATAGATTAAAGTGCAATATTTTTCGTTTAGCTTTAATAATTTATATTCTGAAAATAAATCAAGCCATGGAGTATTTTTGAAAATTAAACTACAATTTTGCATTATATAAAAGCACGCACAAAAGATTGATATCCACAACACACCAAACTGCGATAATAACAAACTTAATTCATATTGGTTTCCACACCTCTGAAGTAATTCGTTAAAGCAAACAAAAGATTGCCAAATATAAACTTTAGAGCGAAAAATAAAAACAAAAATTGAAAGAAAATTTAAAAAAAAGGAGAGAGAGAGAGAAGCAAATAGCAAATAAACGTAAACCTAAACGGGAATCAAAAATTAAATATATGAATGAAACTTTTTTCTAACTTTAGTCTACTAAATGAATAATTTACTATACTTAGAGTAAAAAAAATAGTCAAAATAAAAAATTCGCTTTGCTTAGGGGTTTCGCGTGTTGTTCTGTTTGTTCGGTTGCCAGGGGGCTGCGACCAAGGGGTAGGTGGGGCGACCCCGCGTCTACTCTTCCACCCACGCTCCGCACACAAAGGACGTCAATGATGAAGGGAAATATATGGATAAAAAAATAAGAGAGAGAGAGAGAGAGCCCAACAAGCAATGTCGTCCAGGTGAAACATTTAATGAGCAACTTCCACGATTGGAGGAATGTCAGACGGCGAAGCCAAGAGAAATGAAAAGGGAGAAACGCCACAAGAAGAGACGGGAAGAAAAGGAAAAGCGGGGAGGAAAACGCAAATATTAATGACAATGGCAAATGACAACGAATAATAACAACAACAACAAAAGAAGATGCAATAAGAGAAAGTCCTTCTAATTAACATCCACCAACAGAAAAAAAGTATGATAGATTAGAATGAAGAAGAGAAAAGAAATAGGGAGGGGGGAAAAGAAAGAGAAGGATACTAATGACAGGTACATCTTTTTGTTTCTTGAGCAGATACACTTTTTTATTCTGTATAATTAAGAAAATAGATATTTCCTCATCCCATTTTCCCAGAATCATCATGCCACGTACATTAAATGGGACAGGGAAAAAACCAAAGAAGCAAAAAAAAAAAGGCTTTATTGTCTTCGATAATGGGGATAAAATTATAAATGTAATTAATAAAATTTTCTTAAACGCAGGGCAAAAAAAATATATCCCGCTTGAAGAATTAGTAATAATGATTGACAGCAGGAAGGAAGACGTTGGTAGAAGGCTCTAATCGATGACCTGAATTGGAAAAGCTCTAAGACGCAAAGATATTCATCTAGAGCTGTCGAAAACACGAGCCACAGCTATTTACTGGGTTGCCCAAAACAAGCAATTGGATTCATTTGCTTCAAAACAAGTAAAAACATTCCGAAAGGGCAAAGGTCTTTGCTATGGAGCTTTCAGTTTTCATATACTAACTTTCAATTTTTGTATGCAACATCCCCTCCCCCCCTAAATGACATAAAATAAGAACAGTCTCTTAGAAGACAATGCATTTCATTTGAATATAGGTATGCACTTTTACAAACACACATAAAAAAATTACTTTTTAAATTTTCTTTTTATTTCGCATATGTATGACTGCGACTAGTTAAAATTTTTTCATATAGATTATGCTGCTGTACAGAAAGTATATTACAGAAGGGACTCGATTTATATATATACGGAAGGAAAATTTTTACAAGCGCTATCAACGATGATAAAAATTTAAATATTTTTCTTTTTTAAAGAAAACTAAATTATTTTATTATAGAGAAAATAAATTAAAGAGAAAAAATTATTTATAAATAAAAATTTAAAACTGATTACTATTCATGAAAGCTGAATTCATCCAATGGTCAATACGATTAGAGAAAAAGGCAATAATACTCTTGAGTGAATATTTTAGGGATCATGCATTTTCTGGGGTTTCTATGCATTTTCTTTTAAAATTATATTCAAATTTTTTTTAAAATTTCTATTCAAGGTAAAAAAAGTTTCTTTTGTTGATGTATCTGAATTAAAGCTTCTGATATTATATGTTTTCCATCGGTCTTTGGCCTATTTGCATCATTAGTGCTACTAGAAGGTCATAAAATTTGATGGCCAGAATCCTGTAAATATTTAATTTTACTTTTATGTTCGAGTGGCCAGAGAAAAATTACCACTACTTTAAGGGGTTTTGAGGACTATTCGTGAGTAGGAGAGTAGATAGCTATGTTGAAAATCTATAATAAGGCAACTTTAATGCTCGCCGAACAGATCTAATGAATAGTGTGATCGCAATATTGACATTTTTAGCAAACTTTTTACTATTCTGAAAAAATTGAGCTGAATTAATTTCCTGCTAAAGCTACAAAATAGTAATCAACATTTTAATTATTTAAAGCAGGAAACTAACTTCGGTTTTCGGTTAACTGAATAAATCACAACAAGCCTACATCTCACAACGCAGCGTCTGCATCTCTGTTCACAACAAGCCTACTGACGCATCTCACAACTCAGCGTTGTTAATCATGGCACGCCGCATTTATTAATTACAGTAAATGTAATCCTGCAATATATCATTTCTTTGCATCATATTAAAATTTCTACATAGTTAAGTAACGATAAAAATATCCTATGAAAAATGAAAGTACAGAAAACATATTGTATATAAGTCAATATCTCTCAACAAGAATGAGGAAGTTGAGCGGATGCTTTCTCGGAATAACTCATTTCCTTTGTTCGTATTACGGAATGAAGAATTTTCTTATTTTTCTAAAGATATAAATTATGCATTGAAATCATGATTCATAAGCATGGTAAGGATGTAGGGTACGATGCATACTGGTGCTTTTGTTAGCATCAGCCGACCTAAGATTTATCTATTGATTTTTTGCCAAGAAGAGAAGTTCGTCTAGTATCATCGATCTAAATGCCAAAAATATCATAAAAGATAAAGAGTAAATCATTTATTATTTTTTTTTTCAATTTTATGGTTCTGCAAGGAATCGGGAATATGTTCTCCCTTTTATTAAAGACGTTAATTGCGTTTGGCTTCGAATCAAGAAAATGAAAAAAGAAAAGAGAGGAAAGGATCTTCTTTTTTCACCCCTGTTTTGCCGAGTTTCCTCCGCCCGACAGAATGCGCTCGTGTTCGGCCGACTCTCCGGAAAAAAAGGAAACAAAAAAAATAAATGCTAATAATAATTCAATTAAAAATGGATTGGAGAAGCGCAAGACATTTTATGTCATAACAAAAGAGGGAGGCAGTATTTATATTTGTTCAAAAACAGGTTTCCAATTTATAAATCGTTCTTGCGCTACTTATTTAAACTTCTGATGCTACTCCTTCAAAGAAATTCTTCACGTCAAATAAAGGTAATAGTGGTATTAATATTAAAAAAAAAATGGTACATATGATATTATATATTAAAAGAAAAAATAATAGACGATGCATATACATTGCTTGTATACAAAAAAAAAAGAAAAAGAAAATTAAAAATTCTCCCCCTGTAAAATTGAATTCCGTAAAAATGGCGGAAGGCTGATACTTCTATCTGAAAACCACATTTAGGCTGACATATTTACACAAAGCGATTTTGATGAAATTTTGGTATGTATAATTTATTAATTTATGATGCACATAATTCAATACGAAAGAGAAATTTTCAAAATGTGTATTGTTGTTAAAATTGCATATTTTGGGACTTATTTAGGATTTTGTTTTACACGAAATGTATCAAAGTTTTTATTATCGGTCTTTCACGTACAGTTTTATTTATATTTCAAATAATTTTTAGAAAAAGATCAATTTTGCATAAATAACCAAAGATAAATAACTTTTATTACATTTTTTTCAGTCAACATTTTTATTTTATTTTATCAAATACAAAATACTTTTTATTGTTCTTTTCTGTATGAAATTATAAAAAAATAAGAAAACTAGGACAATAAAATTTTTGATTCCTCTCAAGTAAGAAAAAAAATCCTAAACCCCTAAAATTTGCATTTTTAACAACAATTTCCTCAATATTTTATATTAATTAAAAAATAAGAACTCCATTTAATTAAAAGAAATAGAA
>JAHWFO010020776.1:0-17996 GCA_023313115.1 Rhysida immarginata
TGCTACACAATTACGAGGATTGCTTTTGCATCTCATTTGCATAACCAGATCAGTTAATTTCAAGTGTAATTTGCTCATTTGATGTTGTTCTTCAATAAACAAACGTCAAAAGGTTCTATTTGTAGCTGCTTCATACCCATCTTGCACTATCCCCTAATTTTTTTGAGCAGTGTATTTTTACAAACAACTAAGAACAACATGTTTGAAAACATATATTATTTTAGTCAGATTCATTGTTTTGTTTAAGAAATTAACAAAACTTCAAAGTTCATTTCTTAAAATAATTAATCTGCTTAAAATAATATATATTTTATTATTTTACAACATATTTTTAATAGAAAACTAGAAGCGAACCCACCCTTTTGTATAATCGGGAAATAACCCATTGTAAGATTTTTTTTGTTGTGACAACGTCCACCGTCGCTGATTTCATATAAATGATGATGTACTGATTTCGCCGGCAGATGACAGGATTTCATGATATTGTCTTAAAACGCTCGTGTTTCCATGTTTTTATACCTAATGCACAGGCCTTCTTTATATTAAATGCACAGGCCTTTTCTCGTAGGCCATGGTTAGCTCCAATTAGTTCCAATACACGCCGCACACGTATATGCTGCAGCAGCGCCACTCCGTTATTACGATGGCGAGCATAAAATACACTTAACTTTGACTTGCGGTAACTTTTGACCCAGTGGCTCATTTGGTGAAATTTTTGCTTATTATTCAAGACTCAACCTTCCTCTTTCCAAGGAGATAATGACCATAGTTGTAGGATATAGTGATAGAAAGATATAGTCTGAGATATGTACATCACTTTTTGAACGAAATATCGCGTCTGAATTTTTCCTCGGCTGCACCCCTGATAGACGTAGTTCTACGTCAAAAAAGTTACAAGAAATCAAAGCCAGGGATTGTTGTGGTAAGACAATACTCAGTCATCTTTGTGAATTAGCCTTTTTTACAATTACATCGAAGCGCTCTTAGTGTTAAATTTGGTCAAAACTGTATGGCAAATGAGTAGACCGTGGCCGACGTGATAGATAAAGGCCTGCTCATTCGCTTTCTCTACAGTAGTAGCAAATAAAATAGGCCAAGATAGGCTTTCCTGCATTTGATCTAGAATTTGTGCTAAAGCACTAGATAATACTATCTAGTGCTTTAATTTGTGCTTCCATTGGCGACGTCTAGAGAGCATCTAGATTATTAACATTACACATTACATCTAGAGCTATAGCACATACAACTTTTATGGGAGTTTCTCAAGTTTAATAAAAATAATAATAATAATTAAAATTTCTTATAATATTTTATGACATACAAAGAAAATCTGGCATTTCCAGAAGCCATTATCTATATACCGGCTGGGCAAGAAATAACGTGAGGTGTTCAGAGCTCGCTAGCAGGAATTCTATTAAGCTTGTTTCACATAGAAAATCCTTGACGGAGCGGATGCAGATCCGCATATATTGCGTATAGTGGCGCCTCCGTGCGCAATCCGCGTGGAAACGCGGAATCTGTTGAGCATTTCACAATTAAAACTTTCGCGCAACTTTTCCGCTTAAGCCGTCTCCTGATTGGTCCCTTTAAAATAGCATCTTCTTTCGTAAAATGGAGTCTAAAACTAAGCTTTTGAAGTAAAAAAAAGTCTATCAAATGAATTTTCAACAATTTTTTAAATGGAGATGTTATATATTGTCAATTTTTCATTTGGCGGAGTATGATTTAAAAATACAAGAACTGTACATCCCAGTATTTGTGTAATAATAAATATATATTTTAATTACAATAATATTTAAAAAAAAATTAAACCCCTTTTGGGTAAAAGTCGAGAGTAGCATTCTCTAATTTTCTCGGAAGACATCGGTCAGCCCCGTCGCGTTTACGCATGAATTCATTATTGTAATGTGTCTAATTAATATATAAACAATTTATCATATTATAGGAATTATATTTTACGAAATTTATGCGGGAAAAAAAATCACTAAAGTCCCGTGACGGTGAACATCAGCTACGGGCGGGCTGTCGGTCATTGATGTCGGCCTGGCCGCACATACATCGTCACGAGATTTTCTTGCATAATTTTCCGAAAATATAAATTCTAAAATGCGATATATCATTTCCTTATGTAATAAATATGTTACACTTATTTAATGATTAAAAACAATAATAAATCCGAGCTATAAATTATAGACGGGGCTGAAACAAGCTTTATGTAAAATAGGCTTAAACGTGAAAGGGCTGATCGATCATCGATGTCACCCGAGAAAATAGAAACCGACTTTTACCTGGTTTTGTTTTATTTTAGCCGAGCATTTTTGTGTTCCTTTATTTGGTATTCCAAATTGAAATTCGTTCAGAAATTAAAGAAATAAGTTTCTCATGAAACACACATTTGCTGGCCATCGCTGTATAGTAGAGTGTAATTTTTATCTCTCCCGCTTTAGGTTCTCCCTACATGCTTTGCGCTTCACCTGCTTCCTGATTGGCTGAGGCAAAGCGGATTCCGCAAAATTTCCAGACCTCTTTGAAATGAAAAATCCGCTACGCAACTCTCGCGGAGCAGATCTGCAACGTTTGCGCGTGAATGTGAAAGCCTCAGTTTAGCGGAAAAAGTCCGCTTTTGCCCGCGGATTGCGCTTCCGCGTGTTTTCCGCTCCGTAAAGCTCTATGTGAAACAGGCTTTAGGCCAAATGCAGTACATTTTGGTGTATATACTTAGTGGAACATGCAGTTTCGATTTCTGCACAAAAAAAATAGTACCATAGGGCGCGCTTATTTCAAGAAAACAATGAATACATTTGCATAAGCGCGTTCCGTGTTGAGCAATCATGACAATAAAAGGCAAGGCTGAGGATTTCCCATCATTCACGAACGAATGGCCTGACGATGACGCTTACACTGCCTGACCGGGCGTTATTAGTCAAGTTGTTTTATCAGAAGAGCGACAATGCAAGTGCTGCCCTTCGTGAATTCCGGCGATTGAAAACGTTACGAAGAGGACCGATGAGCATAACTAACTTACGGAAAATGATTGAACGATTTGAATCTACCGGAACTCTAGGAGTGCAACCAGGCCGGGGACGCAAACGAATCAGGCAGCAACACATTGAAGAAGTTGCAACTGCTGTTGTGGAACAGGAGATGACTACTGTGCAGGGTACCAGCAGTGCACACGCAATAGCACGCCAAACAGATATCCCATATTCGACGGTGAGGAAAATATTGCATAAGATATTGACATTTTATCCCTATAAACTCACACCTGTTCAACAATTACTTCCTGGAGATGAACGTACCCGAACTGACTTTTCGTTTAGATTTTTAGCACGTATGGTAGTGGATGATGCAGAGCCATGGCAAATTTTATGGAGTGATGAGGCACATTTTTATTTGAATGGTGATATCAATACCCACACCTGCCGTATTTGGGCTGCATCAAATCCACTAGTGTGTCTGCCAACTCCTATGCATTCACCGAAACTAACAGTATGGTGCGGCTTTACTGCTTCTTTCATCATCGGCCCGTACTTATTCCGTCAATTCTACCAGGTATGCCGATATGTTTGAGAATTTAGTGATACCATGATTGCAGGAAAAGGGTTGTCTGGATTCTACCATTTTTATGCAGGATGGTGCGCCACCGCACATCGGACGTCAGGTGCAGCAGATCTTGCGAGAACGTTTTTCAGACAACAGAATAATTAGTTGTGCATTTCCCATGGTATGGCCACCCAGGTCGCCTGATCTCAACCCTTGTGATTTTTGGTTATGGGGATATTTGAAAAGCCTTGTGTATCAAGCACATGTTCCTGACCTCTCAACCTTAAAGGATCAAATAACGTTACATATCAGACTAATTACTGCAGATATGCTGCGAGCTGTCGCAGAAAATGTCGTGTACCGCATGCAGCTATTGGAACAGCACACTGGTGGTCATATTGAAACACATTTGTAATTAAAAATGAAACGTTGTTTATTGTTGTTACTGAAGTTGGTTTGTACGGTATTTGTTCATTTGACAATTAGGTATTCATTGTTTTTCTTGAAATAAGCGCCCCCTATGGCGACTTTTGGTACTTTTTTTTTTTTTGCAGAAATGGAAACTGCATGTTCCACTAATGGCGAATTCGGCTGGCTGCTTTCAGAGTCACGTGATCAATCTGGCCGAGAGCATCAACAAATCTTGGAGCAGACGAACATTGTTTTAGCAGTGCTCCAAACTCGTCTAGAGGCAACGCACTCTGCTAGCAATACTATTTTTATCCAAGGCAGCAATGTAAATTAATTATTAAATTAAGTAGTTTAAGTAAAAGGAATATATTATAATAAATAGTAATGTGGATATTTTTCCTTTATAAATTCATAGAAAAAATAAAATTAATTTAAATAAAATAAAAAATATATAAAGGCCAATATTATACGAGATGGTTAAAGAAATTCAGGAGTTGAAGAAATTCAGGAGAAATACTTCAATATATATGTAATTTAAGTTATATTTATTTTATGCTTTCTATTAATTTATAAAGGAAAAATATCCACATAAGTATTTATTATAATTATTAAATTACCGTTAATTTGATAATTAACCGTTAATAACTGTCAATTTTTATTCACAGAATGTAAATTTTTAACGAATGCTGTGTAATAAATCATGGATGAAAGGGAATGTTAAAAAAAATGATAGCGAAAGTATATTTGTATTTTTTTAGCTCTTATTTCAAATACAGAAAATATATTGAAGTTATGAAATTAAAATATTTATAAGCTTTTTGACTGTCTATGTGGTTTCCTGTGAAATAAAAAATAAATAAATAAAATGTGAAAACTATTATTATTAATAATGTATTATTTATTCATGCATTTATTATGCGGAATATTCATAATAAGTGCTTAGAGTACGAGCTCTAATTATAACAGAAAGATAGAACTTATATCTTCATCCGTATATGTATCGGCAATATTAACAAAATTCTCAATTTTTGAAATTTTTTTTCGGCCGTTCCGAATGTTGTGCCATTAACAAAGCCAAAACTTCGTCTTCTTCATCGGAAGAACTGTCAGATGAAGAGCTATCCAGTAATTGTGAAAGAATTTCGTCTATTTCAGTCACTGAGGTAGCCATCTTGATTTTGCAAGCGAGAGCAGAGAGCAACACTGCTCCACCGATTTTGGAAGAGCGCGAAGGAGTGCTCCTCGGCGCAAGGAGCAATACCAGCCGAACGCTGTGGGAGTCGCTCTGTGAGAGCAGGAGCAACCAGCCGAACAATTATTAGAGCTCCAGAGCGCTCCGGAGCACGCCAGAGCAGCCAGCCGAATTCGCCATAAGTATATACACCAAAATGTACTGCATTCGGCCTAATAGAATTCCCGCTAGCGAGCTCTGAACACCTCACGTTATTTCTTGCCCACCCGGTATATAAAAATGAATTGCTGTTCGTTATTCTCGCTAAAACTCAAAAACGGCTTGACCGATTTGAATATTTTTTTTTGTTTTGTTTTCTCTAATATAGGGGTGGTTTCAAACAAATAAGAATAAGGAAAACCAACCCCTAAGGGGCGGAAAGGGTGATTGAAAATTTGTTAACACATTAACTGGTGTTGCATTGTATACTTAACACATTTACTGGTGTCGCACTACATAATTAACCATATCAACCTCTTTTAGGGAGGGGATAACGAATTGTAGAGTGTGCTATCCATGTAGCGTGATATCTCTACCATTACCTATCTAAAACCTTCCCAGGATCCATCGGAATTACCATGAAAAATTTCATCAAGATTGGTTTCCAGCCATTTTGAGATGCATAGCGGACAGATGGGTCCATGTGTGTTTCTTTCTTATACAAGTCTATAGTTTAATTCCAATCTTGATGAAATTTGCAAATTTGATCTTCAAAGCAAGGTCACTGTCTACATGAAATTTCGAAAAAATAATATTAATCGATAATAATTCATGGATTTAAATTCAAATTATGGACCAAAAATATATATCTCCTGAAGAACAATGCAAGGTAAAGTTTGTGCAACGATAGACTGCTCTGTTTGTTTCAACAGTAGTGATAGCAACACAGAATTCTAAAAATGATATGGCATTAAATACAAAAATTGGAGAAAATATACCAGATTCAGCCAATCAAATAGTTATGTAAGACATGTTAATTAAGACATGTAAATGAATCTCAAGACTGATCATTTAGTAAATTTCATTAACAAAAATATTCTGAGGACACACGACTTACATGCATAAATCGAAGACCACCCTCTTATAAAATATAATATTCTTCGGGCTTTCTAATTTCCTGACCATAATTTAAAGTTTCGCGTAATGGTCGTCAGCATACAGCAGGAAGGGTCTTGCTCCTCTGAGAATCAGTGTCAAGGCGTCGGAAATTTTAACAATACATATAATTCCTGTCCTTTGTGCTTTTCTTAGAATTGACAGTTGTTAGAATGTAACATTTTCTTGAAAAGCTTTAAAAATGAGCAGTAACTGTAAATAATAGAGAGTTAGCAGACTATTGAGAAACAGTGGAAAGACGGCAGAGAAAGCAGCCCCTTCACTCGGTGCTGTATCGATTTTTTTGCTTCAACTAAACAAGTGGTGAGTGACCCTGCGCCCGTCGATGCAAATGTGTCAACAGAAGAAACTGCGACTGCCAGATCACACCAAGTGATGAATGCACCAGTTTTGCTTCAAGACCTCGAGAGCAGAGTGTGAATTGCAACAGCTTACCAATTAGAAAAATTGATGGAAAAATTCCGCGATCTGGATTCGAACCAGGAACCTCGACTGTCATGGTCGACGCCTCTATCAATTGGGCTATCTCAGACACTTGAACAGCCATGTTATCACTAAGTGTCGTAAAGACAACCAAGTTGTCAAGAAGGAAAGCCGAATGGGAGATCGTGAATTTCTGGCACGCGGTTCACAGATCGTGAATTTCTCCTATCCAAACCATCAGAAAGTTTGATGAACACACAAAAAGAAATAAAGAAATTAAACTGGAGCAAACACCAAACATTAGGTAAAGACTACTCGGTTGTTTTTTAGACACTTAGTGATAGCATGGCTGTTCAGGTGTCTGCGATAGCCCAATTAGTAGAAGCGTCGACCATGACAGTCGAGGTTCCTGGTTCAAATATAAGTCGCAGAATTTTCTATCCATTTTTCTAATTAATATCATTTACCTGGTGCTTGGAGTTTGCTCCAGTTTAATTTCTTTATTTCCTAACAATTTATCAATTGTTGGAATTGCAGAATACACAGACACAACGATCATGTACATCCATCGCCACCTAAGAAGAGAATTTTGGAATTGTTGATTTTTTAGATTTTTAAATGAATTTTTAAAGGTCAGGTCACACAAAATAGAAGAACTACAGCCATAGCCAGGGCTGAAAAAACGTCAGATCAAACTATTGTTTCATTTTTATTCTATTTCCTCCCAATTTCGTAGCCATACACATTATTCCACACATTGTTTCTCCTGCACTATGGGTAAACTCGCTCAGCTATACACAACATTCCAACAGTCACCGGGGAGAACTGTTTGTTACAGGGCCATCCATTAGGAACATTTTAAAAGTTTTTTTCGGTTTTCTATATGAATTTTTACTGTTTTAATGTGTTAATTTTTACTATATATTCCCATTCAGATATTGCAAACTTTCATCAAAAAAGAGCCCGATCAACGCCGGGTATATCAGCTAGTTGGCTTATATTGGAAAGTCGAGTTTACAAATAAAATACTTAAAAAATAAATACAAAATAAATAAATACAAAATAAATAAATAAAAAATTTGAAAAATCGTAAAACAAAATTTTTCACAAGATAAAATTAGGACGTGTTCCGATTATTATTTATATTTTATTATTATTAATATTAGGATGATAAAAATTAAAATTTATATTCTAGTTTCCGACAACGTATACTTCATTCACCTTCATAAATTTATGAATGAAATTCAAGTTCTTAATGATGATGAAATAAAGGTAGATAAATTATTACTGAATTAGATATAATGACAAAAAAGGATTTCATAATCGTAGAAAGACATAAGATAACATATTCTATTAATTGTTTAGAATTAGAATTACAAAATTTAAGAAACAGCAAATATCATTAGAACAATTAGTTATATAAAACATTTTAAATAATGTTGTCAAAGTTTTAAACTTCTCTGGATAAAGGTTTTTTTCTGTAGCAGCAGAGATTGAATTTCTTTGTCAGTTTTATTGTTTGCATAATTTGTAAAAATAAATTTTATAAAGTTAAAAATAATTTAATTAAACGTTCCTTGTGTTCATTTCGAACAGAATAATTGCATTCACATTGCAACCAATGCACTTTCTTCAGTTTTTCATTTGTAAATTGAAATAACTTTGCATTACAAAATTTTTCATTTTAATAATAAACTGCAAAGCTGCTTTAACAAAATCGTAAGTTATCAGCTGAAGGTGCTTTCTATTGGACACCTCTAACGACAGCGAACTATTATGTCGTTTTGCGGGTAGAGTTCTCCAGTAAAAAGCACCTGCTACGCTGCCCCGGATTTCACGATTTCATAGCGAATGTACAGGCCTTTATCTATTACGTCGACCACGGTTTAGGCTAAGGCTCAGCCATATTTTCCATTCCATTTCAATATTATCTGTCAATATTTTTAGAAATAAAGTAAAAACATAAACTAAAGAAAACTAAAATAATGAATTCCCAAATTTAACATGTTTAACATGACTTACACACCTTATTTAATAAAATACAAATATACAATCAAAATTCTCCATAAGCAACAATTTCTGACAGTCAAAATTTCCAACAATATAAAAAGTTCATTTATACATTGTTACCTATCCATTACCTTCATTGTTATTTTAAAAATTATCTCCAATCTTTTACAAGAAAACCTCTGATGATGATTGGATCAAAACGCGTAATGGAACAAAATGTATGTTCCTGCTATATGGACCCTGCATTTATTCAACTAACTTATAACAACAGAAAATATATAGAAACCTATTTTTTAAAAGTGCTTGGAAACAAGTAGTTTGATGTTTATAATGCATGTAATGCTGTGATTGTTTGCCGTAGGTTACGCGAAAGTTATCAATGTGAGGCGCTGTTGTATTTGTGCGCATGCGCGGTTCTAATTGTAAAAAGGCTAAAAAAATTACATTCATAAATATTAATGAAAAATTAAAAAAAAAAGAATACCGGCCTCCACAATTAGTAAATAAACCCGACATGTGACAGTTAAGCGGTCTAGTACTACACTGAGTGAGCATATCATTATGACCACCTGACATGTTTATGCAAATGCACACACGGACGTCGCCACAATGTTGCTAGCGGGCCGGACCAATATAAAAAGGGTAGCTGAGTGTCGTCGACAACAGTAGACGTGTTCCATTCTTCAGCTATGGGTAAACGACGCGATTTAACAGCCTTCGAACGCGGGATGATTGTAGGTGCTCGGAGCTATGGAGCGAGTATCAGCGAAACAGCAGCATTCGTGAGATGCTCGAGAGCAGCCGTCGTTAAAGTATTTAAAGACTGGACGGTTACCGGAAGACGGGGTCTGAACGTTCGCGTTGTGGCCGCCCGCGGATGGTTGATGATCGGACAGAACGGAGACTGTCACGACTGGTAAAGGATAACAGAAGGGCAACTGTGCATCAAGTCACTGCTGACCTTAGTCAGGGGTCCTCCGAAACGGTCTGTGAATGCACTGTCCGCCGCACGCAGCATCGCATGGGATTCGGAAGCCAAAGACCTGTCCGCACACCTTTGCTGTCTGCAGCCAACGAGCGGAAACGACTCCAATTCGCTCAGGAGCACAAGGACTGGACTATCTAGCAGTGGAAACACATCATGTGGTCTGACGAGTCACCATTCCAGTTACATCATACATAACCATTCCGGTGCGGGCAGTGTTATGGTTTGGGGAATGTTTTCCTGGCATGCGTTGGGTCCGCTAATACGTGTTGAATAACGTCTGGATGGCACAGCATACCTCCGTATTATCACCAATCAAGTCCACCCTGTTATGTTGATGGCGTACCCCAATGGAGATGGCTACTTCCAGCAAGAAAATGCACCATGCCACAGAGCTCGTATTGTGTAGGAGTGGTTCCAGGAACATGAGGGGGTCTTTACCTTATTTCGGTGGCCCCCACAATCCCCAGATCTCACTCCAAGTGAGCATTTTTGTGACGAAGTCGAACGAACCATCAGATGGCTGGATCCACCGTCCAATCTAGCACAACTAGACAGTGCTATCAATCAGGCATGGTGTCAGATTCCTCCCATCACCTTCCAACATCTCGTGGAATAAATACCACGAAGAATCACCGCAATATTAAATGCAAAAGGTGGCCCAACGAGATACTGACAAGGATGTCATAATAATATGCTCACTCAGTTTATAATACATTCGTTCTCTGTCTGAACCCAATAACGAAAGATAGAATAATCCCTCCGATAATTAGCTGAGATTTGCGTCTTCGCCGAGCTTTTCAAGGCAAAATGAAGGCGGGGTATTAGTATCTATCTACTCTAAGTGTATCAAGAATTGTTTACGGCTTGACACTGGAACTTGTTAATTGCCATTGCATAAGCTAGAAGAACGGAAAATTGTCGACGGTCGAACTGCACAAAATGATCAGTCGCCTGTGACGGTGCTCTGTGAATTAAAACGCTTTTGTGCTGCGTTATCCCCGCTGAGTATTGTAGTTTGTAATGAAACTTAATACCCCAATAGAAACTTAATAAAACTATTGACCGTAGACCCTACAATTTACCGATACTTCGGACGTTGCTATGGTTATACCTGGCAGAAGAGTCAGTGCTCATCGTGATTTTATTTTGTACCAGCGCCTAAATGGCAGGGTTCTTCGGATATTATCAAATCACCCATGGTATGATCCTCTGCACTATGTGCTTATGCTTCCGTACGGAACCCAGGGGTGCCAAATTTTTGTGCAGTCAAAGATCAATGCTCATATCAAACGTGTTACCATATGCCAGTTTTAAGCTTACCATCTTGAAATTCATCATGTACGTGTTTAAGCTTGGCGAAGATGGGCATATAAAGGGTGTCCTAAAATAAGCTGACATTTAAAATTTTAATGAAACACATTTTTCTTTGGAAAATTTATAATATTTTTGTTTTTTTAGAAAGTAAAAATATGGAGATTAAGTGTGATACAAAACAACGATGTCACGGTGCTTGTCAAAGAGCAAGAGAGATTCGCTTTCTCCGGAGGAGGTAATTAGAAAGACGCAGATGCCATCTATTGATGGAGAAGGTAAATGTCATGAACAAAATAAAATAGAACAGGAAGCTGCACCTGATGACGTTGGATGGAAGGAGGAGACAGAAAACGTAGGCATGTCAGGTGACGAGGAATTGAAGACGAGGTCAGAGAGTTACAAGAAGTCTTCCCAAACGGACGCAAGCGAAATAGGCGGCGTTAAAAAAGTACGAGAAGAATTCGAAAGAAATTGCTTGGCACCGAAAGAGTCGAGGCTTGAGGGGAAGGTGGCCGAAGAAAGAGATTGCTTGCAGAGCTGAGATAAATGGAATTATGAATATATCTCGTATTAAATATATTTATTACTCAAAAACTATTACAGATTTTAACGTTATTTTTTTATTCACAAAAAAAAAATCAAAAAGTTTCTTAGCATGCTTTAATAAATTTCAATGTGTCCTCCATTTATGGTGTGAAGGACGTCAAAACGAAACTCGATTTCCTCCCATGTTCGGGCTAGCATTTTGGAAGTGATTTCAGCAGTTGTTTCAATTATTCTATTATTGAGCGTTTCAGTGTCATTAATGTTGGTCTTATACACTCTGTTTTGCACATACGTCCTGAAGAAAAAGCCCAAAGGGTTTGCATCGGGTGAGCGAGGGGGCCAAGGGATTGGCCCATCCCTTCCAATCCTTCGTCCTGAAAGGTTCGTATCAAGGCACTACCTAACTTGTTGGCCCCAGTGAGGAGGTGCCCCATCTTGTTGGTAGACCATATTGGGCTGCAGTTCTTCCACCTGTGGAATCAAGTAGTTCTCCAGCATATCTAGGTAGGTTCCAGCGGTAATGATTTCTTCAGCGAAAAAGAAAGGTCCGATTACTCGATAATGCATTAAACCGCACCAAACATTAAACTTTGGGCAGTCGCGTATTGACCCTTCGCTAAATTTATGCATGACGTCAGCGCGCCTGCGCTCTGGAGGCCAACCGAGTCAAGACTACTTCCGCCCGAGTTTCCGCTATCGTTTTCCCACTGAATACAGCTGACTGTGTAGCCATGGCTTACAGAGTGATGATCTGAAACGCTTAATAAATCTGAATTGATGAATATTGAATGGATTAACTGAAAGCGAAAAACCTGTTAATCTGAGTATGAAAAAAAAATGAAATAATGGAATGAATCATTTCACGAAAAGAAGTAAAAAGTTTCGAAGCAGAAACAGGGTGAGTTTCCTGATGCTAATTCTCATTTTATGTGCCAGAGTATTCGCATCTCATTCCCGATGTTTATACGACAAAATAACATATTTTTACATATTTTTCTTTCTTGTCAAATTTAGCTGATTTTGTGTTCGCGCAAAAAAAAAAAAGAGAACTCTTGCTCGAGGGATTGTTTTGTGAATCTAAAAAAAAATTTTTTTGATCTTGGGTTATCTTAACTGTGCTTTTCCCTCTTCTAAGACCGATATAAAAATTCCAATCCAGCTTCATTCCCTTTAATAGGAGGTTAAAGTGACCCCCTCCTGTATAATTACAAATCAAAGGGCTCACACAACGCGTTCTAATGCGTTTTGCTCGAAGAGTTAGCACTGTCCCAAGTTCATTCAGAAGTAAACATTAACGAATTATTTTTTAGTCTGGCCAGAAAAACTTAGTTAGGAATATTTGTTTAAAGACAGTCACTCGTAGAAATATGGTTTATATTAAAAAGGGAAATGTACGAATTCGCCTAATTGCGATTT
The DNA here is from genome assembly GCA_023313115.1 of Rhysida immarginata. Classification (NCBI taxonomy): domain Eukaryota; kingdom Metazoa; phylum Arthropoda; class Chilopoda; order Scolopendromorpha; family Scolopendridae; genus Rhysida; species Rhysida immarginata. The sequence continues at coordinate 12,999 of JAHWFO010020776.1, forward strand.
GTTTATTTTTTGAGTGAAGCTAAAAAAGGATTAGAAGTTCATTGGTCTCCTCTGAATTTATTGCTAAGTTCTCAAGTTTAAAATGCGTTTAGATTTATTGATAATGTCTATCATGAAAAGTTGGGCGTCAATTCTTATATTTTAATAATAATAATAATAATATTGGTCGTTGCTAGGGTTTTGCAATAACTCAATTCGACGTTAATATTTCTTTTCTCTTTCTTCCCTTTAGATATTGTGGTCAAATAATACTTTAATGAATTATTTTTTTTTAACTTAAAGATAAGACATAAGGCTTTATTCTTTAAAATATTTTTGAGATTAACAATGGTTTAAAATTAGCTAGGTTTAAAAAGCTTGTTTGATAAACAATCATTTAAGTTGGTTTCTTTCTTTTCTCGAGCTCTTGATTGTTTAAAAGTTAAGAAATTTTTTTTTCGAATTGCACATTATCAGCTCGTGAGTTTTTTTTTCAATGATCCGTTGTCTCGAGCATCGCGAGCGATTTGAAAAATAATATAATTTTTTCTTGGGTGTTTAGTCTAGCCTTCAGCAGCAACGAGATGGCAACGATTGGGATTGCAGCTCCAGACAGGCCAGTTGGCCTTAGCCCTCCCGCCATAGCAAATGAATCCCGTTAAGGCATGACTAAACGTTTATGGTTCCGAGTTCACTCGACTTCTTCAAGATGGTTCCTAAAAACCTTGTTTTAACTTTGCTCAAGTTAATTTACGTTCCAGAGGATCTGTGGATCTCTAGCGGTTATGTATCTGCCATTGCCCTGTGTGTGGATTACGGAGATTGGAGCCATACCACATACGTTTCGATAAGATGATTTCCGTTTCTTCCACTCACTCCACGATTGCCGTTGTCCTTAGCGGATCTAACCAGAATGCCTAAGAACTATTTTTCTACAAAATCCGGTCCTGTCCGAAAACCTTTTCCTGCGCTAGATGATGGTCTAGATAAGGTGTATTTCTACCGATAGTCGTTCGCCTTCGATTATCTATCTCCGCTGCGCTGTTGACTTTCCAGGATGAATGTTAGGCCTCCTTGAATACTTACCCTTTGAATATGTTGGAATGTGACTCTCTTACTTCAGAACTGTTTCCACTGCCTGGTAATGACCCGTCATTGAGACTCCAAACCAGAAGTTGCCTTTTGATTTTTACCGTTTGGATTTTGCTGTTTGAGTTTTTTTTTGATTTTAGATTGTTTGTTTTTCTATCTCTCTTTATTAAAAAAAAAAGAAAAGAAAATTTTTTTATTTTTTTCCGCTAATTATTTTTCTGTAATATAAGTGAATCCGTCTTCCTCGTCGCTTGGGACTTCTTTTATTTCTCACACGACTATTCCCCTTCCTTTTATGTTGTAGTGTCTTAAATCGTTGCTGTGTTTTGTTAATCGTTTTTCCTCCGTGTTTTTCCATGTGACGAGGTAAGCCTTTCTAATTTTGTTTTACCTTATTATTTCTCTTTAGTTTTTTTTTTTTTTTATCTCAATTGAAATAAATCTTGTTATTTACAGTTAGTTACTCAACGCTCTGAATTTTTAATTTTTTTTTTTTTTTTTTGAATTCTTTTTGTCAAAACTGCAAATTTTTCTTCTGGAGTCTTTTCCTAGATCATAGACTATGGCCTTTATCCGCCTTCAACTGTGTCCAGCGTAGTTTTGCTTTTCCATCCTAGACCGGACAGTTCAACTTTTCTAATTTAACCAGTGACTTTGATTCTGATTAATCATTTGTTCTTGATTCTCCTTTTTCTTTTACCTTAAATCTTTGTATTTTTATATATATATATATATATATATTTTAGTTCCAAGTGTTTTGTTAGATTTGATGCTTGTTTAGAATCTCAAATGTTTATTTCATCTTCGACTCCTTCAGTAACTTTCTCCAACTCAGGAAGTCCTCCTTGAACCTTTCCACTTCTCCTTTGGTGCAATGTCGTTCCTGATATAAAGAATAATAGTCAACAATCTTCTTGTGGACGCCATCCGATACTTTTGTAACATCTATTTTTGTTATTATCATGTTTAAGAGAAAAAAAAGAAAGGAAGGAAAATAAAAGCAACAAATACGCTTGGAATTAAATTGTTTTTTTTTTTTTTTTTAACGTTAACTCATTAACAAACTTTACTGTAAGTCAATCAGCAAATAAAAATTCTGATCGGGGGTTCAGTTTTTAATAGTCCCAATTTTAAAAGTTTAATAGTAAAATTTGTAATCTTTTTTAGCCAACAATCTTAAATTAAGCTAAGATTTTGGGGTTGTTTTTTTATCTAAATGTCAGAATAGGGCTTCTTTTTAATCGGAAAGGGTAAGAATTAAAGTTCCTGTTTCCGTAACCATGCGCGTCACATTGCGGCACGCAACAGCATCTATGTGTCTGTCTGATTGCTTTCCATAGACCTGATGTGTTCATACGATTCCCCAGTGTGTGATACGCACTGGCTTTCGAACAATGGTGGCGTCTTGGTTAGCGAGGCATCACGACGATGTTTTTTCGTGGCATTTTAAATTGTTTTCAGCCATCTACCAAAATTATATCACTAGACTGACGATGTATGTTTTAAAGCCTCTCGGGTTAATTGAAACGGGTATTTATAAAGAAATTCTTATTTATAACACTCGCGGTATCGCACCGACGGGAGTGGGTGTTGGGGGAGGAGGGTGGGTGCTCGAACCCTCAAGATTTTTTTTATGGCTATATTTCTCCTCCTAGATTATAAAAGGTATTCTATTTCTTATGGAATTATTTCTTCAAATATATATTAAAATGTACATTTGCTTCTCAACTTTAGTGTAAACTTTATAAATACGGGAACTTTTTAAATAAGAAAATTACTTTATAATGAAAGTGGAAATATGGGTGAAACAATTTATAATAATTTTTTTGTAACTAATGACTAATGTAACAACAATTTTGATACAAAAAACATCTATGATAACATCAGAACTAAAAATTTCTTTACGATACGAATATGTAATTATAGTTTTTGAATATTAGTTGTGTGCTGGAATCACTAATAGTTAATAGGTTATAGAAACAGTTTTATAGTTGTCTACCATTGTGTAAATTAACAGTTTATGACTTACCCTTTGTTAGGCAGTCATGATGCACTATTGCTCGATACATGGATGTAACATTTTTGTTGTACCGTTGTATACTGTATTATGCGCATCGAAATCCACTGGTTGGGTAATGGTTTTTCGTTGATCACAGTTGAGGATGAGAATTTATGGGAAGTAAAATTAATCACATCAAGCAATAATCGATTACTTACAATAAAGAAATTTACCCAAATTGAGTTAAAAACAGTTTTATAAATATAGTAGAATTAAGATTACACCAAGACTAATTTCTCTATCAACATCAGTAAAGAAAATCTAATCAGTAACAGTAGAAAAAAAACGCACGTTGAAGACCATGTCCTCCTGCATATACAGCATGCAGCATCATAGCAGGAATGAAGCATTTTAACATGCTTAAAGAGAAAATGAAAAAATTAATATGACCAGGCCTGAATATAACTTTTGAATATAAAAAAATTTAAGTAAATGCTGATTTATAGTGGAATACAAGGCGATGAGTATCAACTAGTGAGTATTCAGGTCTTCCGGAAGTTTTGACTCGGTTGAGGTATAGTGCGCATGCCTCATGACGTCACGCATAAATTAGGTGAATCCCTCATATATTCCCTTAGAATGTAGGGGTTTTGTGAGCCCCAAATGTGGCAGTTTTGTCGGTTTACTGCTCCGAAAGTATGGAATGTTGCCTCGCCAGAAAACAAAATGTCCTCTAGTAAGATGGGATCATTGTCAATTTTTTTGAGCATATCCTAAGCAAACTACTTGCGCTTCGGTCGGTCACCTGGCTTCAGTTCATGCATAATCTGAATTTTGTAGGGTGTAAAACAAAAGCGGTGCTCTGTTTTACCTGGACCCGCTTGGCGAAGTGATTTACAGGGACTACGATCGAACGCCTCCCTGACCTTTTCTACTCTGTGATTTCTCTGAAGTTCTACCAGCGCTCTTTTTGTGTAACAGGCTGCCTATGTTTAAAAATTCTTCGTGCCATTTCTTAATTGACTTTTGATTTGGAGGATCCTTTTTAAACTGTGTTTTGAACATTCTCTGAACTGTAATTCCACAAGCCGTAACAGGTATTGAGCTCTTTCTTGAACACTCGCAACTGCGTCTTGCGAAAAATGGAACAATGCGCCAGTAACGGTGCAAGCGCCTACTGCGTGTTTTCATTATCAACTCATGCGAGGCTAAGTGTAACGTGACTTAATTACTGAGGGAGGGTATTTTAATTGAAATGGCAAAGATCGGCAATTGAAAGATTTGTTTTAATTAATAAATACAAAATAGCTGCTTCAAAAAGTAACATAATAAATTTCAGAATGCCTTGCAGTTTTGGGGAACGTCTACGCCTCATGAACTTGAGAATAACGGTGAACCCGTCATGTAGTCCTTTTAGGTGGGAGGATTACAGGAACCCTAAGAGATGCGTAGATCTCTGGAAGCAAGGTGGCTGTTACACGACCTATTAAGATATTAAAAAGAACAGGGATTAATTAAAGCCAAAATCCTAAGAAACTGCTTACCATTTACACGCAATGATGTTTGTACTAAAGCACATAGCATAACATTCTTACTGCCATTGAAACGTTGATTGCCCTCGCAACGCACTACGCTCAGCTTACCGGCAAGCGGCGCGCATACGCTGCTAGAGCTTGATGCATGAATGTGACCGGCGTCCGCCTTCTCCAAACCCGTACAATCGTCTACAATTGCTTTGCCTTGTCGAGGCTCCGTCCCCGGTAAATTCTCTTGTGTATTACCAATTGAACTGCTATCCGTAACGCTCTCGGCAACTGGGGTGGCTGCGTCACATGGGCCTCGCTGCCGCTCGCTCACTTGTTCACCCTCTACACGAGGCCCTCTCGTTTCCAAAGATTTGCTAATGCTGCTCTTCGAATTTACGGAGC
>JAHWFO010020777.1:0-35807 GCA_023313115.1 Rhysida immarginata
CAAATAAAATTCTGTGTACGGCCCTGGTAAGTACCCACAGATTTTAAAGTACCCTCTTATCTTCGTAACTCTCAAACTATCAAAGAATAGCTCCAGTTCATTATTTAGGTAGTCTTTGAGTGTCTTTTTCCCTGTGCATTTCAATAAAAGAAAAGTGTTTGCTTTTCAAACAGTGCTTTTGATACTGTTATAATCATCTCATTTCCATTTGAATTATTATATATGTTTAGTCCAAAAGCATATTACCTGCATAAGCTCGAATATTGTTTTATTATAACCATTATCTTCTAAATAATAGCCATATACATAAGAGCCACATAAAACTCTTCGTGCTTTTAACAATTCTCCAACAGCATCTTCAATGAATTTGGTTTCAACTTCTGGGGAATTGCCTACATTAATTTAAAAAAAAAAAAAAGCAGCAATAAAAAAAAACATCAAATCAAATTTAAAAAAGAAAAATGTTTTAAACAAATTATACAAAAAAGAAAATAGCAGTTTTAAATAATTTTTTTCAGAGGGGATGTATCCCAGAATTATCTCCAAAGGAATAAGTTTTTTTTTTTTGTTTTTTTTTATTTTAAATGATGATGATACAACTTATGAGTTTGCAAGTACACAATCCCTCAAACAAGCTACTTTATTTCATAACAAAGCACAAGTCTAATTCAGTAGAAAGATTAGGATTATTTTCATAAGGGCCAAATCGATGTGGCCAGAGTCAATACCACCTAGACAGAAGGTCTGCACACAGAAACGTCACATTAAAGCGGCTATTGTTAATCATATTTCACCAATAATAAGCGCTAAATTTGGCCGTTTGATAATGATGTAACAATGTATGACATTTCTGTGCACAGGCCTTCTGTCTAGGTGGTGTTGCCAGAGTACAGGTTTATCCTTTGTTCAAGGAATAAAGAACAACAAACTGCTGACAGAATGATGAAGCTATATTCAAGATCAACAGAAACAATCTGTCTGGTACAAATCAATGTTAGTTAATCAAAATGAGTTAACATGGTTAAGTTACATGTAATTTTCATGCTTATATTGAGAGTAACATAATGACACAGTGCAGTGGTACGAAATTCAAAAAAGCAGGTCAAAATTATAAAATTAGCCTGGATACAAATTAAACTTTTAAATTTTGAACAAATTAAACTTTTAAATTTTGAAACAAAAATTGTTAAAATCCATAAAATATTCAATATTGACTAACTTTTTTGAATTTCATACCACTGTGCAGTGCATTAAACTGCTACATATTCCCATATGTAAAGCTGCTATAAGGTCTGAGCACCCAGTTTAATTCTCATGGGAGCATTAGACCAACACAATGGATAACTGAAAAGAAATTGCTTGACCCAATACATTCCTTTTTATTATGCTAAACACGTAGATATTGCAAGTATATCATCATTATCAACAAAAATTCAAGAAAGAAATCATATAATGCTGTACAGAATTTAATACTAAGAAGTTTCAGACCCTGCCATCCAGACAGAATTACTCTTATCTAGATATCGTAAGCATGTTTTTCTTTCAGATTTGAAATGGCAGGCATGCTTGAGAAATTTATGACTGAAGAGCTGTGTCCATCTTTTATGAGCAAGGACTTACTAAAAAGAATATTCATAAAGAAAAGCTTCTTGTTTACAGTGAGAAGTGTTTGTGACAGGTTCTATAAAATTCTGTCAAGGATGCTCAACAGTTGCTGACGTAGGCCACTTGGCCATCCATTTGATTACAACAGAACAACTGTGTGACTTGCAAAAGAGATTATTTGAGCTGGGAGCTAGTAATGATGAGGAGGGTGTTCTCAAAATTTAACTATGGTATAATATATGAATTTTTGAATATCCAGAAAGCATGTACACAAAGAATTGACTTGGGAATATATAAATATATAATTGTCCTGTCATATCGCTTGTTACAGAGTGCAGAGATGAAGAATGATTGTTACTTAGAACAAGTTACGCAGAGAAAGTTATGCTTACTGCTTTTAGGGGTTCTCATATCTGTATGTGTGAAAAGCCGGTATTGTATAGAATGCCTAAGGAATATGCAGAATGCCTGACGTTTTTAGGTAAAATATAAAATATCTGTTTTAAGTGATTATGTTGCATATTTTTCCTAGGCGTTCTTTACATAACATCGGTATTACAGAATGGCAAATAATAGGAACAGGTATTTGAAAGTAAATGAAGAAACTGTGACATTAAGTACGTTCTTACCATATAAACACGAAACCAGATATAGCATTGAGCTACTTGTTGGAGCAAGGAAGGCTAGAATATAATTTTGAATTACACTTAATTTTCTCTTTCACACAAAAATACTTCATGTTTTAGCATTTGGTCTTGCACATGCACCTCACGAATCCTAATAAGTCCTTGGAACATACGAGGGTTGTTTTTAAATATTGTAAGATTCGTTTGTAAGTATCTCCAACACCCCATGTGAACAGGCAGACACCATTTACAGCCGTGGCATCAGTAGATGTGCATCGCACTGTGTCATTAAATTATTTAAGATTCTTGAGGTTGCTGCTGATTGCGAAATGCGGTCGATTATTCAATTTTTGACAGCAAGAAACATGCCAGCAGCGGACATTCATCACCATATCAGTAAGGTCTATGGACCTAATGCAATGGACCTGCAATGTTGCTGCTCCACGACAATGAAATGCTACACTCCTCTGCTCAAACACAAGATCTGATCAGATTTTTTTAGTTGGGAACAACTTAACAAAAATTAAGCAAAATCTGTGGAATGGAACAATCAAAAAGGGAGGCAACCTGACCATTCGCCTTACGGTTCGGATCTCGCATCCAGTGACTACCAGTGTTCCCTATCTAAAGAGGTTCCTCTGCAGCCTGCACATCATCCAAGATGAAGAAATGAAAACTGCAGTCCCTCCTCATGCAGAAGCTTATTGAGCACTATGACAAGTGATTAAATAAACTTCGGAATTCTGTAGAAAAATAGTTAAAAGTATGTATAATCTGATAAAGAAGAAATTTTGAAAAAATAAATAGTAGTTTTGTTTTTATTATAAAATGGACCTTATTTTTAAAATAAACCTTGTACAATGAATTGCGATCTCACATACAGTTCATTCAAGATTCCTTCTGCAGTTCCAAATCAGTAAAAACAGTCTTTTGGCACTATAAAAGGCTTGACCATAATACCTTTTTTTGACACCATTTTATTAAGTAGCAGAGCACTTATTGGTTTTATAATGCTCGCCTGTCTGCTGTCCCCTTCATATTTTCTACATTTTTTGACGTAGAAGGTTGAAACACGAAACGTAGTTTACCATAGGCATGTCCTACTTCACTATATACTTTGGTTTTGATTGGCCAACTGGGGTCAGAGTTACGGGGGTGGGAGTTTCAGGGGACCAAATGATCTACGTGGAATATGAATGCGGGGCTTCCGCTCCTTTCCTATACCGTCCTTGAGGGGATTAATTTCTTGTTTTTCTGCCTTGGCTCACAAAGGTGACTGTACAATCCAATATTATGACAAGTAATGTTCTTATGCATGTGTGAAAGTTCTTTCAACATTCTTTCGGCCAACGGCCAAAATCAATCTCATGAAATACGTCAAATAAATCAGAGTACATTCACATAAAAATGAATAGCGCTGATTTTTAATTGAATAAATCTTACTTTTGCTCTTTACCATAATTACGTCATAGCGTTTCAGCGGCCAATAGCGACGTGTTTCCTTCTTAGTAATCATCTTAATCTTTTTTACTTCATCCACTAAATTTGGGTAATTATTGGTGAGTAGTGGGAGTATTCTATACTCTGATCACAGGCCGTTTGGCATTGTATAGAATGCTTAGGAAATGTATGAAATCTAAATCATTTCAAATACTTTGCCTACAAAATTTAGTCATTCTATACAGGGTGGATACAAAAATGAGCCCCCCCCCCCTTTTATTTTCTTAACCAAAGCAGATATGTCAATTTTGATGAATCCAATGAATAGAAAGTTGTGGGTGACCTATCCTATGGTGTGCTTTTCATTATCCCAAATATGCAAATTAGGACACATTCAAATCCTATCTTAAAAATCATAACAGATACACAAAAAATTCCAATTTAAGACTTGTTCAGCATGGAATTCCAAACAAAACAAAAAGAAAATAATTTCAAAATTCAATGAACGAGTCTTTTGGTACAAGTCTTCAAATGGAATTTTTTGTGTATCTGTTACGGTTTTTAAGACAGGATTTGAATGTGTCCTAATTTGCATATTTGGGATGATGAAAGTGCTCCTTGGGATAGGTCACCCACAAATTCCTATTCATTAGATTCATGAAAATTGACATATCTGCTTCGGTTACAAAAATAAAAGGGGGGGGGGATCATTTTTGTATCCACCCTGTATATTCCTTAGGCATTTCATACAATGCCGGATATAACTCATTGCCAGTAACATATCCATACAGGGTGCAGCAGGTATTTGAGAACAAACTACGTTCACAGGTAAAAGGAGCAGACAATTAAGATATCACAGAGCCTTTAATACAATTTACATTTTTGTACAAAGGACTACAAAACACATACTGTTATTCAATAAAACTACCATCCACCGCAATGACAGCCTCCATACGCTGTCGAAACTGCTGGCAAGCAGAAGTGAGATTGTTAGTGTGGATGCTTGTTGGACTCTCTCTCAACGATGCCCCAGATATAACAGTCCAAAGGATTGAGATCAGGGAAGCATGTGGTCGTGAAGATTCGTAGTCATCCATGCTTGGGTGTTGTGGGTCTTATGACTTGGAGCAGAGTAATGTTAAAAAACATAAGGCCTACCATGTGCTACAGCAGTAATCCAGGGCTTCACGACTTGTCAACGCAACAGTGTAAGCCTCATTAACCTGCAGCTCCCTCCCGAGTGCCCTTATGGACTTCCCAGGGTCATCGATTGCAGCTTGGACAGAATGGATAAATTCTGGCGTCCTGATACGGTCCAAGCGCCAACAATGTCGTTTCCTCTGTGAAACGGTTGATACATCACCACTGGCAGCGTCCAGTTCTCCCTGAACTTTGAACACGAACGAACAGGCGACTTTCAGCAATGCAGCAATCTCGGAGTCGGAGTGTCCTGCAGCCAAGGAGATGATGACAGCATGTTGCTTCATTTGCTGGGTTATCTTTAGATCCGCCATGTTTATCTGCCTCGTTTCGGAATTGTTAAATAGCATGATGTATTGGCAATTACGTCATACTCATGTGTTCTCAAATACCTGCCGCACCCTGCATTCAAGAGAAATATCAAAAGCTGCATTTACTTATAATTAAGTTAACTTTACAACTATTTTATACTCACAAGCGAGATCAGACATAGATGTGGCCAGTAGCAGCATTTTATCCTTAGCTACCTTCAATAACGGTTCCTCCATCTATAAAGAAAGCACATCAAATATAATTATTCTTCGCTTTAAACTCTGTAATGGTGTTCTCTCCAGATGTTTATCAGCCTGATATAAAGGAGAAATAAATGAAATTGGCAGAATATTTTAAAATATAAAACTATGAGAACAGATATATAAAAGAAAATCATTTTAAAATTGATTGTTTGTTTTGATTGATAAGATGGTAAACAAGTAATTGCCTCAACAATCAAGAAACGTATCAGTAGTAAAATGCATGCTCTGTCCAAACCTCATTTAGGCCTACGTAAAGCGGTCACTGACACGATTTTGTTAATGCAAAATTTCTTCGTTTTAAAATCAAGTGGCAATTGAAAAAAGCATGTTTAATTGAAGTATGTTTTTGATCACACAGTTTCCATTATCCTAATTTGGCTTTCCTGTGAGAGTGGTTGAGTTTAGGTCCAACACATTAGTGCATAGGTTGGTTTGTTTATTAGAAATTTTGGCGTCGACTACTAAGGTCATTTTTCGCCTTTTACACAAGTTATATCTGTACACAGCCCGGGACAAACACAAACATCCATGCCCATGGCGGGATTCGAACCCACGATCAGGTGGACTCAAGAACTAGAAAGCCCATGCCCTAGCCCTCTCGGCCACCTGGCCGGCTAGTGCACAGGTAGTTCGCAGAAACCTATTAATGGAACACGTGGTAGTGTTTACTTTTTTACATGTGCTTTTGTTCATGTTATAGATGGAGTTGAACCAAACTTCACTAGCTGTTTACTCCTTTAAGGAATGCAATTCGACAAAATGTTTGAGGAAAGTTCTGTTTATTTTAAGGTGCAGAACATCGCTAGGTACTCACGACATCCTTTTCAAAAGCACCCTTATAAAAGGGACAAAACTTCTTTATTTACAGAAATGGTTTAAAATGACAGAATTAAAAAACCTGATAGATTGTATTAAAAAAAAAGAAAACAATGGTAGGGGAAGGGGGGATAGCCAATTGGAGTATAAAATTCAGGACTATTCCCATAAATCAAAACTAAACATTCTAATACTCCAGATAAAATTCTGATTGTATTAAGCCAAGATTCTACATTAAAAATTTACCCTAAAATGTTAGCTCCATCAACTATATATGGCCTAAGGGCTGAAAATAGATTACATCATAGAAATCAGCAACAGAGTGGAGGATTGCAAAAATGACAAAACTTGTTTGTGATTTAAGAATAGGCTCAGGCATATTCTTGGCTTTTAAAATTTCAGTGCATTCCAAAACAGGGGTCTTGAATGGGTCGTCAGATGCTGGGTATCCTAAAGAGGACCGACAGTTTTTAAAATGAAATAGCAGGCAAACGGCGACAGTTATTAAAGCTACTCTTGCAGGGGATTACTGTGTGTAGTCAGTAATTTATTTTGGTATGTTTCTTCGTGTTTTGTGGATCGATCTTTTTGGAATGCCCGTAATTTAATTCTTAAGAGCTTGCATGTTTTGTGTTGTGCTGTCATTGCAGACCATAGGCGTCCAGTGATGCTTGCCAACTCATCTGCAACACTACTGGTTTTGCCTGTAAATTTCTCGTACACCTATTTTACTGTATTCAAATGGCAGGCGAGTTAGCAAAGATCGTTGGACATCTAATAGAACCAAATCTGCAAGCTGTAAAGAAGGTCATTACGCACAGTCTAAAAAAATCAGTTTGCAAAATACAAGGAAACATACCAAAACAAATTCCTGACTTCACACATTAATCTCCTGCAAGAACAACATTAATAACTATCACAGTTTGCCTGCCATTTTAAAAACCGTCAGCCCTTTTTAGGACACCCTGTACATATATGGAGAATGAATGTGATGAAGCTAGTATATATGTAATATACTGATATATTACAACAGTGTTTCTCAAGATAGGAGGCAGCAGGATCATTAGTGGGGTAGGGGGCGTTGGCTCGAAACATGTGAATGATGTGTGGCTACGATCGAAGCCCACACGACCTATACGAAGCCATGGCACCACGTCACTTGGCATTGTTAAAACGTCACGAAAACTGATGGGATATTTTAAATATGAATTTTGTATTTTAGATAGCTAAGTAATACAGCATAATAAAATGCATTAATGCCAAACATGGGTCATTTACTTTTTTAATAAATCATTTTAAATTTTAAATATCCTTATTTTGTTTTTAAATTTCTTTCTGCAAGATATCACAAAATCCATCTGTTTGTATGATGTCACAAAATCAGTGCCACGGCTTGTTTAGATCAGGTCACCTTCGTTGCGATCCAGTTGTGAGCTTACGTAATACGAGGGCTGTTTTTTTTCAACCTGCGATGGGGCATAAAATAAAGTCAAGTGTGAATAGCAAAATTACTTTTCAACATTTGTCATACAAGTGGGAAGAGTTTTCTAATACCCTCTTCATAGAAGTTTGCCCCCAGCATGTTAAGACATGTCTCCACGGAGTCTTTGAAGCTCTTCGTTAGTGCCGACCTTCCACACCTTTCTTCATCTCTCAAAAAAGATGAAAATGACTCAGCGCCAAGTCTGGGCTGCATGCCAGTTGAAAAAGCATTTCCCATTGAAATTGCTCAAATTGGGTTACCACTGCAGTATGCGGTCATGCGTTGTCTTGAATCAAAACAATCCCAGAAGACAGCATGCCTCGTACCAACGAAGAGCTTCAAGACGCTGTGGAGATCTATTTCAACATGCTAGCGGCAAACTTCTATGACGAGAGTATTGGAAAACTCTTCACCGGTTTGAAAAATGTCTCAATCTTTACAGTGGCTACGTCGAAAAGTAATTTTGATTGTACTTGACTCCTGGTAATAAAATCATTTTATTATTCACATTTGTCTTTATTTTATGCCCCATCGGAAATTGAAAATAAAAATAGCCCTTGTAATTAACTGATCGTCGATCACAATAGCAAAAGAGAATTTTTAAAATTTATAAATCCTTTCACTTCTATAATTAAATGACAGTGAGAGCAGTTTATTAAGCAAGCCTCTTCACAAGATGCCATCTGCCCTTTCAATCCATCGTAATATCTCGCTCCCTTCTTCCGAACCAGGGACTTCCCCGATCCCATGGTCTGTGATTCCCAAATGAATTTTTTAATAATCTCCTTGGTATTTGCAGAAAGCTTAAGATGTGGGGGAGGAGGGGAAGGCATTACTAAACTTTGTATATGCTAAGGAGGCATTCATAGAAATAAGTTTGAGAAATACTGTATTACAACACCATATACAGTCCATACAATAATACATTATGGAGTACTTTAATTCACTCCCCCCCCCCCCTCAATTTCAGGTCGCAAAATGCTATTGCAAAAGTGAATTCTCGAAAACAAGATAGCAACAAACTTTCATCTAAAAAAATCAGCGATCATTAAAGCTTTTCAACCATCATTGTGTTCATCTTTCCAAGTTGTCCAAGAATGTTTCATCAAGCAAGCTAATGCAGCTTAGTACATTAAACGGTCTATACAAAATAAAATAACTTAATTCACTGTTCCTCAATTTCCCATCCACTTTTCCATCACCAAAATTTATATAGTGTGCAAAGCTCTAAGCCAATAAGTACTGTGGGCAATTGTGTTGATTGGTGATACCATTGTAAGCACGACGGCCCCTGGCCAATTTATTAGGCGCACATGGAGAACCATTTAGCTTTCCAAGATATTCCTTTGCTATTTCCAAGAAAAAGATATTCCTTTGCTGAGCTGGCCAGATATGAAAAATTCGCTGAATATGAATCCCATAGAAAATGTTTGGGAGCTCATAAAAAGGGAAGTGGCAAAAGAAGTCATAACCACCAAAACCCAGCTGATTGAGAAAATCGTTCACGTTTGGAATCGTCATCCTTACATTAACAGCATGCCACGCAGAATCACAGCATTCATTGCTGCCAAAGATGGTTCCACTAAATATTGATTTAGTATTTTTTTTTTTCCTAAAAACTTTTGATCTTTAAAATAAATGTATATTCCTTATTAATTCATGCCTTTCATTTAATATTTAGGTAACTAAATAGATATTTTCCATTAAAAAAAACATCAAGATTACAATAATCCTCATTTATTTAGTTGATATTCGTGGCTCTCCGAAATAATGTAAGTGTGTCTAATAAATCGGCCAGGGACTGTATATAAACTCAAACTGTGAAAGGAATTTCAAACAGAATTTGCATTCTACACTCTGCAGCATTCATGTTCATTTGATTTGTTTACAATGTGCTGGATACAGATAATACATGGATGACTATTATACATGGAAATCAATAAAAAAGTAGATGCGTATTATGCAAGGTTGCATATTATGCGTGACTGCTTATCTGAAAATTACGGCATCTTATTTCAAATGAACATGTGGTGATTCCTATGCAGTGGCTTCACTTGAATTGCATTTTATTTCATATACTGTTTTGTTCTGGCAGATTTCTTTATTATGTTGGTTCTGTTAACCCATTTTTTTTTTGAGGGAATTATTCATTCTGAATGCTATTTTTAGTCCTGTATGTTTTAAAAAGTTTGTGATTTTGTATATATCTTTTCCAAGATGCAGTTTAAAATGTTCCCACTTTTTCTGGTTATTGGGATATATTAAATTTTTATGATTCTTGTTGAATAGATTATCTACTAATTTTATTGAATTCATTCATATGCGCAAAGATATTTTATGGCATTCATTTCTTTGTTCGGTTAACTTGACTTTCGGATAATCATGGAATTAAACGAGGCAATTTTGTAGAATATGGGTTGGTTTGATTTGTTGTGTATTACTCTTGTTATTGTTTCTTGTTTGCTTTCTGTATATTAGAAGTCGAAGGATTTTTGTGTGCTATTCCATTTTATTTTAAGGTTCTACCTTGTTTATTTTATTATCATATTTCATTTCCATAATAATACAATCATATCAAGCGATTAATAATGAAAATAATGCACTTAAAAATTTTTAACATAAATAAAATTACCTTGTGACTGTTTTCATGATTCCTGAATCTTGTATAATAATGAACAAATCGATTTAATTCTTGCATCTGTTTATTGCGTAATTCAGCCTGAAAATTATTTAAATCAAACCAAAATTATTTCATATATCTTTATTAAATGTAGGGTATGGGATACATCTTATATTATTACAAGATTTTATATGCACGCAGTTTGCACGGTAATTAATTTCACATTCAATTCATGTTGTTGCAAAGCTCGCACATTCAAATTGTTTCGCGTGACGAACTCACATGGTCTCCTTTATTTATAGTTTGTGTCTATAAATGCCCTATCATTCCTAACCTTTTTTATGATTTTAATTTTGTATGTATTATCCTATCGCATTTTTATAGCCGCCCTCTTATTACCTCCTATTTGTCCTCCTTCCTGTCCTATTCCAACACGTCTTCAAATTCATCTCCTGTCCTCCCATTTGTTCTCTTCTAGTTTTTCAGCCAATACTGTCTTACTATTCCCTATGCTAACTATATATAAAGTCGTCCTTTAGTACTCCTTTCATAAATTCAGGATAATTCTCTAATATTCTATTTGCCTTTAGAGAATTATCCTTTTTGCTTTGATAAAGGATAGTCTCTATCTGAAACGTCAGCTTTTTACTTTTATTTTGATTTTATTTATTATTTATTAATTATTTTGTTAATTATTACTTATTTTTTTATTTTTAATTAATAACTATTATTTTTTGTATATGAATATCTTATATGAATGTTTATCTATATTTTCTTTAAGTTTCGTGTTGATATAGTCAGATTCAGGTAGCTTTAAAAATTCCTTAGAGACCAATTATTTAGTTCCAGGACTGTGAAATGTTCTCTTCGACCTGCTTTCTTCAACGACTTGCTCGCAAATGAATGCGAAGTGATACATATCGTGAATGATCACATGACTGCAGTTTGCAAGTAGAGCCAATTCCTAAGGTTACCTGAATCCGGTTATAGACTGAGTGCGCAGGAAGTAGGAATGCACATGCACCACTTTCTGTGCCTTCCTTCACTTCCGACCATAGAATTGTCGAGGCAGAAAAGAGTAAACAACGAACGATTTAACCAATAAAAATGCTGTAATGTGGTGCACCTAGTTCAATCAATTCGCAAAACGCAAATTTATTGAGTAAAGTAACATTTCATCGATTTCCGTGTACCGTTTTATGATCTCCAACTCAATAAAAAATTAATGATAAATCGCAGTACTCAGCAGTCGATCTGAATAATTTTGACTTTTAGTCACAGCCAACACCTGAAGTGCAGTTATTACGAAAGTGAAAATACATCTAGACATGAAATAAGTTAATGTTTGTAAACACGCACTCAGTCTATAGCTGGCAGATCCAATTCACATCTGCAATTTTCGTTCTTCCGCTTACAATGTTATGAAAGTTTATTGATCTTTAAAGTCAGAAATCTTCTCTGAGTACAAAAATCGCAGATGTGAAATGTTCTATTAGTGCGCAAATGTGTGTCTATGTAGTGCTGCCATCTGTCTTTTCTTATTGGTTTCGACTTCAGAAAAATGTTTTATCAGTAGCTAGATCTTTAGCGCAATGTGCCATATTTGTAAGCACACTTTAAATTTAATTTAGGAACATTGTTTATGGCCTCTAAGGTAAACAAGGAAACCTGGGCCTAGTGATGGTAATCCCAGGCACTTTCAGGATACAAAATGGATCACAAGCATGAAGACTACAAGTGGTTTTTTTCACTTTTCGCAGAAAAATGATAGCTTATAAATATTTATATCTATATTGTTACTGATGTATTTTATTTGTTTCAAATAATACAACTTTGATGCAGAATATTAGCATATGGCAAATTTGCTAAGTACAAGTAAATTTGGAAGTACCGGTACATGTATATTGAAGAGCATAAGTCCCATTCCCCCACTAAAAAAAGGGAATGGAATGAACTTAGATTTAATAATGTTAATTCTGGGCACATGAGCTTCAAAGTAAAAATTAAGCACTTAAATTTATTAAAAATTTTATGGATGGAACAAACGAATTCTGAAATCACATAATTAGAATATAAATTTTCATTGGTTAAAAAAATTAGAATATTTCCTTAATTGGTTCACAGTGTCAGAAAATGCAAATGAACACACAAATAAATTATCTGGTATAAATATACACTGGATAGAATGTGTGCGTAAAGAGAGCTAACACTACGGGAGAAAAAGCTGACATTTTACCACTACTAAAGAAGTAACCATTGCCCTGTTCAAAACGGGACAAAGCCAGAAAAAAATCGGTTAACAAGGCAGATACCCCAAGCAACTGTTTCAAGGATACTGAAACAGCACCATGACAATGGATAATATGCTAATAACCGAAGGAAATGCAAACATAAGCCTTCCACCACAGCTTGGATGGATAGATGGATTTTCAGCCTGCATCTCCCCTTTTATCCAGGAGATTAGCTGGTTGGGATGAAATGATGATGGTGAAATAGACAAACACAAACATCCATGCCCTTGGTGGGATTCGAACCCGCAACTCGCTGGTTACGAGAGTAGCCAAGACCTGCACCGACAACTGAGCCGGCCAAGGATCCAAGCTTACGAACGAAATCAAAATTTTTACCGGCCCTGAAATCGTTGACTGGCCTTGTAATGGTTTTAGATAGTTAACCGAAGCTATGAAAAATGAATTCCCTATAATAAATAATCAGGGTGTCAAGCAAAACGATTTCGTAAAATTCCCTGCCTTTCCCCTGATTTTTCCCAGTTGATCAAGTAATTTTCCCTGACCATCAGCAACAAAAAAAAAAAAAAAAAAAAACTATGTGTTTTGAACTTTGCATATTTTTTTGCTTACATAAAGTTTTGATTCATTATGCCAATAAATTTAATTATCTCCATTTAGAATCATCTAAGAAAGAAATGAAAGAAGTTTTTTTTTTCTTTTTTTTAAAGAAAATAATTTACTATAATTGCTCGGAATGCACACAATCAAGTGATTTTTAGGCTCCCATAATTATTTATTTTTTTCCAAATAAAAGTGATTTATTTTTCCAAACGTTTGATGGCAATCTGCCATTCTTTATGCAATATAGGATCTTTAGGGTATAAAGGTATGAAATAATGTGATGGCATTTTACGGTTTAAATTACTTTCTTATCCTATGAGAAACTTGCTTAAGCAATGCTTTAGCGATGAACTGGAAGAGCTCTTGAAGCAGTGGCGCCCTCTTGCAAATTAGTTGGTGGACTAAAGCGGGTTTCACAAATAAAAAGTTATTCGCGGATCCACTTCCAAAAGCGGCAGATAGTTGGGGATAACCGCAAACGCTTCTCGTTTCATGAAAAAATGCGGCACAGCAAGCGTTTGCATCTGCTACTGCAATCTGATTGGTCAGTGGTTATGACGTCATAGAAATCACAACATCAACTCCTTGCTTGTCCGCCATTAATCGCCCGCTTGCCGTGTTTATTCTATTCTTGACTGAAATGAAGTCGGCCAATGTGCAGATTCAAACTGCCCCTAACTCTAATTCTATGTTTGTGCATGGTACGTGCTATTGCCTTCCCAGAATTTACATGTAATTTAGTTTTTCTAAATGGCTGAGCCACTGCTGCCGCTGCCGCCCAGGTTCAACACGACGAGCTTCGTCCGCAAGCTCTGCGGACGACGTGCGGCACTCAACCGCTCGGCTCAAATTATTTGTGAAACGGTTTGCGGTGCGGCGCTCCAGACGGATGCCACTCCGCGCCCAGATCCGCTCGCCGCAAGGAATTTGTGAAACCCGCTTAACCCCATTGGCCGGCCAAGGACGGACATGAATTTGCTTTTTACTGAGATATTTCATGGTCGTCTTTGATGTGTGACTGGAAAATGGTCACACATTATTCATCGCACAAATCTTCGACTGAAAGCAGCATAAAGTGTTCTAGTATTATTGATAAACTTTCAAATTTAGCACAAAATAGTATGCACAACTGACCATCTGCAATCATGTAGCCCCAGACCATGACCGAAGTAGCAAACTTAACAGAAAGCTAATTGTTGAATTTAATTGGCTTATCATTTAAGACATTTTGTAATTTTTTTTATTTGGTAATTTCTACCTTCATCATTTTTTGTGTAAAAACCCCTCCGTCTTGTCAGCAGTTCCGCCTATAATTTTCGTCTTGTGTTCATGGATTTTGCATCTACTTTCTGAGCGCTGTCTTCTACGAATGTTCTCAAGTGTTATCCAACGCACCAGTTAGCGATTTCATCATGGAAAACTTTCATCATGGAGAATATTTCATCTTGGAAGATGTTCATCATGAATAACATCACTCAGCCTGTTAATTGTATGTATTTCGATTTTATTTATTGCAAACTTCAGACCATGGACTTTAGATTTTTAAATGCAGAATTTTCGTATCATTCATTAATATCTTTCATTAATATCATGCTTTTTAAATTGGTGTTTAATCCGTGTTTTATATTGGCATAGTTGATTGATCTAAAATGAAAATGACGGGTTTTTAGACCTAACTTTATCAATTGGAAATATTTTTGCTGAAATTTTAATAATAATTCTTGAAATTGGATATTTATATTGTTACATTTGGATTGTTACATTTAGGTTACGGGGTTGGCGGGCTGTTGTCCTTCGTGGTAG
Organism: Rhysida immarginata; assembly: GCA_023313115.1. NCBI lineage: Eukaryota > Metazoa > Arthropoda > Chilopoda > Scolopendromorpha > Scolopendridae > Rhysida > Rhysida immarginata. Next base: position 15,021 of record JAHWFO010020777.1, read on the forward strand.
ATTCATATTTCTTTTTTGTTGTTCAGTTAATTTTTATGTTGGGTTAATAAATAATTTTCATGTTTAAATTAGGAGGATTTCCATATATTTATATTTAACAGAAAGCTCGAGACAGCTCTTCAGAAAGGTTTCATGTTCAAATCGCCATACTCATGGTCCTTGTACACAAAAAACATATTTGTCAGTAAAGAGCACGTTTTCAGTTATCAGCGTCCCACATCAGCCGTTCTATGCACCACCTTATTCAAACTTAACGTTGCTTATACTTCAATCGTGGTTTATGCTTCGGTGCCCATGATCAGAATCCCATGTGACGCAGAGGCCTTTAACTGTTGAGGTGATGCATGCGCTCAAGATCGTGTCTGCATCTATCTTACAATATTTAATTTTCCAGAAACTGTATATCATCTTACCATTGTATTAAATCATTCTTTCAACTTTTAAATCGGTGCATTTCGCTTTGCAAGCTCAGTAAAACGGTCTATTTCTCATAGGAATTCATTATGGAGCGTCGCTTTGAAGAGCTCCTGTCACGGTGGTGACATCTAGTGAATGTAGTTTTGCGGTTTAACCCCATTCTCCGTTTATGAATCCGATTGAAAATTTGTGGAAAATTATGAAGAAACAATTACGAATCGAAGTACCAAAAAATTGTATTGTATCTATAAAAGAATTTGGGCATCTAGCACGGAGAGCAATTTTCTGCACTTGTTAAAAGATGTCGTTGGAGCAAAAGAAGAAGCTACTCAATATTAAGGACTGTGAAAACCAAGAAATTTCCGTTGTTTTGTTTGTAAAACCTCATTTTTCAGATTAATTTAATTTTTCTGCTGACGTATTCTAATTTTTTGAACCAGCAAGTGACTGTATTCTAATTTTATGATTTTAGATGTATTGCTTTATTTACATGCAATTTGGTTAAAATACCTTACTGTACAACTGAACATCTTACATTTAACTAATATTTAAATAAATAAAAGAAAATAGTTTGATTTCACATGTGATGGCCTAAATAAGTGCAGTGATTTTCTCCTTATTTTAATATTCTTAGTCAATGTTGTAATATTCTGAAGAGATATTGATGTTTTTGAGTGACTTTATACTTAAATTTAGATTTTGCCTTGCACCAGGAATACACATTTAGCCAAGTCACACTCAAAAGTCTAGGCTTCTTCTCCCTTAAAGCCTTTAATTTGGCCTTTAAAAAAAAACTTACACTGTCCAGCCACTTTATTAGATATACCCATCTAGTAGCACATTGTACCTTCCCTTTGGTCTTCAAAACCGTTTAAATTCATCAAGGTGCTGAAAATGCTCCCGAGATATTATGTACCAAGCATAAATCTCGCAGTTTCAAACATTTGATAGGAGTGCAGGCATGGAACAAATATCCCTTTGTGACACATCCCTTAAATTTTTCAATTGGCTTGAGATTCGGTGATTCGGTGAGCACTGTAGCAAAGAAAAGTCATCACCAACCATTCATAGTGATGCTGGCTTTGTGCAACTGCGCATTATCCCGCTGGAAATATCCATTTATGTCTTTGCATCTAGACGTGAATCCGGGGGTATCAGTGGATCCAACATGTACCAGGTAAATATTTCTCGCACATACCCTTTCTGCACTGATTTCCACAATTGTCAACAGGTATGATGGATCCATGGATTCATGTTGTTTGCACCAAATACTATGTCTGCCATTAACATGATACACCAAGAATTTCAACTCATCAAAACAAGTGAAGTTTTTCCAGTCGCCATTGCACCAGTGTTGTGGTGCTTTGCACACAGAAGGCATGCCTTCTTGTTCGCCTTCGATACCAATGGTACCCGATGTGGCCATCGACTGTTGTACCTTATCCGCAACAACGAGTGTCTAAAGGGACATTATGAGATCTGAACAGCAAGGTTAAATCCAGATGTCAATGGGTAACAGTGGCCTGTCTTTTGGCTTGCACCAATCTCATCAGCCTCTGCTGATCTCTCTCATCCACGTTTTAAAGCAGTGAACCATTCGCGATACACCCTTAAGCTTGTTGTATGAGAAAATCTTCAGAAAACCCCTAGATGTACATATAACCAAGCCTTACAAAAATATAATAAGCATATCCTTAAAAATTCATAACAAAATTAAGTGTAAAAATGTTTTTAATTAACTATAAGGGTCATACAAACGAAAACGAAAATTATTTAATTTACCCAAAGTGTATACAAGGGATTTAAAAATACTCTCCAAATGCGTTAAGGCATTTATCCCACTGTGTAACATTCCTTTATGGAAGAAGTCTCTCTTTTGTGTGTGGAACCATTCCAAAACCTCTTCCTTCACTTCATCGTCCAACTGAAACTGCGGCCTTTCATACGTTTCTTGAGATCCCCAAACATTGAAAGTCACATGGGGATAAGTCAGGACTGTAAGGTGGATGCTGCATTGCTTCCCAGTTGAACTTTTTGATGAGGTCTACCATTGCTTTCGAGGTGTGAAGACGCGTGTTGTCGTGGAGAAGAAGCATTCCTTCTGTAAGAAGTCCAGGACGCTTGCATTTGATGGTGCGCGCAGTGCCTTCAATGTTTCCCCATATCATGCTGTGTTAACTGTGGTGCCTATTTCAAGAAAGTCCAGTAAAATCGGGCCTTTGCGATCAAAAAACACGGTCAAGATCACCTTCATCATGCTGTTTGCGATTGCTTTTGATTTTTTCAGGGGTGGTGACCCATAATGCTTCCATTGACGACTTTGACATTTGCTTTCGGGCTGGAAATGAAAGCACCAAGTTTCATCTCCTGTAACAATTCTGTCGAGAAAACTCTCTCCTTCCTGTTCATAGCGAGTTTAATTTTGCAGAGACATGGCCATTCGAACTCTGTTGTTCTGATGTCAAATGATGCGGGACCTATTGTGCACAGATTTTTCTGTAGTGCTAATGGTTCCTGATAATGGAGTGAACAGTTCCACAACTAAGGCCAGTTTTAGCAACCATGACATCGATTGTCACTCTTCTGTTTTCCTTTAAGACAGCATCAATTTTGGCTTTGGAATTATCCGTGATGGCGCGGTTTGCTTGTCCAGGTCGTTGATCATCTTGCAATGATGACCGTCCCTCCGAAAACCTCTTGCTCCATGCCCAAACATGAGTGAAGGTTAGGCAGTAATTTCCATAGACGTTCTGCATACGACGATGAATTTCAGAAACTGAAACTCCTTCACTTATCAAAAAACGAATTACTGCTCTCTGTTCCTGTTTCGTTGACTCCATTTTGTTGTTTGGACGAAGTGATCACTCGCAGAGCTTCGAAGCACGAGCTATCATTATTTCTCACATGATGCAACACTTGCTATCAGGCCCTGGATGGATGCATTGGATTTCATGAAGTAAAATAAAAAATAAAAATAAAAAACTTACGATATACACGTCGTCTTTTTTTTCCCCACACAAATTTTTGTTTTCATTTGTACGACCCTTACAGAATAACATTTACCACACTGATAAGGACTCCATGTCTTTCCTCAGCCCGATGAACAGCTTCATACCGATTGCAACGAAAGTAACCACCCGTAGCTGAACTATGCTTGTTCCATGCTTCCAAACAGACCCAACAGAAATCAAATTTGCACTACAGAAGGTAAATTAATTAACTATTTTGCAAGAAGATAAATGTTGTTCTGAAAAATATCACAAAAATTTAACAAAAGAGAAAATTCTGAGAAAAGTGATTTACTTTGGAGCATTTCATATGATTACATCCTTCATTTTTCTGAATTGGAGATTTGCAATTTGGACAAGGTTTGGAATTTGTAACTAACCATAAACAGTTAGCTGCATCTTCAGTTTCAACAAAGGTTGATTTTACTGCAAAAAATTACAAATTATAAGGCTTAAAAAATTTCTGATGAAAACCAAACAAAAATAAATAAATAAATGACTACTAGACTGCTCAGAAATTCCTGGTGAAAACAATTCTAAAGATATGAGCCTACTTCATAATTCAGGGAAGTTCATTAAATTTTCATTTGAGGAAACTAATAATCGTGATCACAATTAGCACGAGGGTTGGTCAAAAAGTAATGCCTTTATGGCTGTAATTTTTTTTATTTATTAACCGATTTTCAAAATTATAATAGTACATGATACTTACATTTGTCCTCTACTGTATGTAATGAACTATTTACTTTTCGACATAGTCCTCATCCCTTTCCACACATTGCGCCAATACATGGCTAGTCGGGTGAATCTGTCGGAGAGGAATTCTGGGGTTATTGTCGAAACGAGGATTGAATGGCATATCTTTCACCTCGTCGTCAGAACGCAACTCATGTCCCTTAAGGTGTACTTTCTTCTTTGGGAAGTGGCGAAAGTCGCGAGGTGCAAAATCTTTGAACTGTAGGCGCTGCGACACCTTTTATGTGTGGCATTCGTGTGTGGGTCCAAAGCTACCATTCAACCCTGGTGTCAGCAACAACCCCAGAATCCCTCTCCAACGGGTTCACCCGAGTAGTCACTTGTTGGCACGATGCATGGAAAAGGATAGGGACTTTGTCGAAATGTGAATAGTGCATTACATAGAGGTCTAATGTAAGTAACAGATATAAAAAGAATTTTGAAAATTGGTTAACAAATAAAGTTACAGCCATAGAGGCATTACTTTTCGAGCAACCTTCGTATGATGAATAGTGATAATTTCCATAAAACAAAGCTAAGAATCTTAATCGGGATCAGCCATTCCTTATTAGGTGGACAGTAAAGATTCTTGCTCTCTCAAGGCAATGAAGTATTTTGTAAATTCACAAAATGTATTTCACGAATCAGATATTAATGTGACAAAAGAAAAGTTAAGTACAGTCAGACCTCGGACAACTGCGCTTTATGATTTGTGAATTCACAGATCCACGAAAATTTCTTTGGAACTGAACTTCTTTGCATCCGCTATTTTTCACACATCTGCGATATTGTATTCTATATTTACATCAAACATTTGTTTTTTTAAGGGCAATATATTAAGCTAACTTTTAAATGAAATTAAAGTGTTTGAAAGCATATCTGGGGTCATATTTAGGGTTTCAACTATAGAAACAAGCATACTCTATCAAACATCGACGAATCCTCCTCATTTCCGACGGGTTCTGGAACCTAACCTCGCGAATGTTCGAGGTCTAACTATATGCTTAATTTTTATCACGAATGCTCCTGTTTATTCTGTATTTTATTGAAATATAGGGTCTGTTTGGTAATTCCAACCAAATGGTTCTTTACAGCTGATAAAAAAGGGCTTCCATGGATGTTTCCTACATAGGCAGCAAAGGGGATCCTTGTGTTGACTCCTACAGATACTTTGAGAGTGATGGAGGAATATAAGACAAACACTATTTATAGGTGCATTTCAGAAATATTTGGATCACAACTTGGATTTTAAGGAGACCAGTAACTCTTTTTTAGTTCGATATGGTTATTAATACTAGCAATAGTTCTAGGATGACACACACCTGCATTTTTTTATACATATAATCAATTACTATTCGAAATTTCAATGATACAATCTTTATAAAATTGATAGGCCTAGGATATATCACTTACATTCTTCAGGTTTTACTTCTGCAATCTTTTGATGCCATTCTTTCCACCTAAGGCAACAAGAAGGAGCATGGGCCTCACCAAGGCATTCCCTGTTAGAAATTTAAAGCAATTAATTTATATAATTTAAAAACACAATTAATAATTGAAAAAGAAAATTAATAATATAATAATTAAATGATACATATGTTTTTATTTTTTGGATTATCATCTCCATCCCAAAATGTTTTTAAACTGCTGGTATGGTAGGAGGCAAAGCGATGTAGGTGGCGCTAATATCGGCCATATTTAAAATGGTGTCTATGAGAAGGATAGCTCAAGCGTTCTGTGGGTTCATTACAGGACCAGTTTATTTGGACATGCAGCAGTACTATGTAATTCCTCAATTTGAGAAGTACCAACTGTGGGTAATTTATCAACAGGACAGTGTCCTGCCACATTGGGCATTATCACTTCATGAATTCCTAGATTCAAAAGATGGCTCTATAGCATGGCTCCACGTTCACCAGACATTATACCCTTAGACTTTTTCCTGTGAGATATGATAAGGATAAAGTGTTTGCTACCCGATTCCCGATGTGAATACATTAAAGGCAAGAATAACAGAAGCGATATTGACGGTAACAGAAGATAAGCTGGCGAATACATGGCGAGAAATAGGATATCCTCTAGATGTTCGGAGAGCAACAAAAGGTGCACATGTTGAAGTGTACAAACAATGAGAAGAAAAAATTTTCGAGATGAAAATCGTAATACAAAAAAGTAAGCATTTCTCTGACATAGTGCTTTTTCATTAATTTTCATATTTTTTTTTATCAGGGAAAGATTTTGTGCCCACCCTGTATAAATTACAATATATTCCAAGCTACAGAAATGTACAAAATACAAATAAATAACATATTTAATTAATTATAAAAATATCCTATCAAAATGAGGAGATAAAATGAATGTTCCAAAAATTATAAACATTAGATGAAGTAATAATTTGATTAGATTAGAAAAGATTAGAATAATTTGATTAATTCTTATGTATACAATCTGGCCTATCATCAACTGTTTTTATAACATTCTGTATAAAAAGCATGTTGTCTTTTTCATTTGAATCTTTGAAAAAGCTAGGAATAAAAGGTGAAACCAGTCGGAACTCTGTCGGATTTCTTTCTCAGCAAGTACTGCAAGGCCTCAATGAACTTCTTAAAGTACTGGATTGCCCAGCTCAAAGAACTCTTCAATGCATCAGAACATCTCTGGGATGAATTAGAATGTCAAGTCAAAGCATATGAGGGACATCCAAAAACAAGTCATCAACTGGTTTATTGATGAACAGCTGAGTTATGGCATAGGATAAAACCCTCACAGAACATTCATGAGTTATTCTTTACCTGGCTTGTTGTTGAAGTATGTAAATATAGTAGCTCTTTTGTATCAGACATTGGTAAGAGAATAATATAATAATCGCATGATATCAATATGACAGAGGGTCGTAGCAGCGCCTACTACAGAAGAAAGCGTGGGCACTTAATTCTGACATCATCGCTAATCGTTCTGCTATATCGCCAGAGTTCCCTCACTATTTCATCTGCTCAGCAGCACTCAGCCCCTGTTTTAAATTAAAATACATTAAATTTCTTAAAGAACAGTTCAAGATGGTCCATGAGGTTTTAATCATATGCCATACCTCAGATGAAAAATAGGTAAATTATTGATGAAAAATCGGGAAAAAAAATTCCACAGCCTGGATTCGAACCAGGAACCTTTGGCTCATGTTGCCAATGCATTAACCAATTCTGCCACTGCAGACATGAAAGCATTACGCTATTTACAGGTTCCTACTTACATGAAAGCATTACACTATTTTCTCTCCTATTTTTCATCAATAATTAAATTCCTAAGAAATAAAGAAAGTAAACTGGAGCTAACTCCAAACATCAGGTAGATGATATGAATTAGAAAATGGATGGAAAAACTCTGTGACCTAGATTCGAACCAGGAACCTAGACTGTCATGGCCGACACCTCTACCAATTGGGCTATCACAGACACTAGTTCATTTACCTGATGTTTGGAGTTAGCTCCAGTTTACTTTCTTTATTTCTTATTGTGGTTCATCAAACTTTCTGATGGTTTGGATAAGAGAAATTCACGATCTGTGAACCGGGTGCCCTGCCTTTCATTGGGCTTTCCATCTTGACAACTTGATTGTCTTTAAGACACTTAGTGACAGCATGGCTGTACAAGTGACTGCGATAGCCCAATTGGTAGAGGCATCGGCCATGATAGTCGAGGTTCCTGGTTCGAATCCAGGTCTCAGAATTTTTCCATCCATTTTCTAATTAAATTTCTCTTTAAATTTATATGAATATTTTTAAAATATTATAAAGTGCTGATAAAATGCATGTATTAGCTTTTATATTAGGCTTCATTTAAAAAACGCAGACAATAAAAATAATAGTATTTATTGTTTTTAATTCACACATCAAGAATAATAACACAATAAAAAATACTAATTCCCTACACAAACAAGAATTTGGTACAGTTGAACTTCAAATCAACGGACCCCGAAACAACGTATTCTGGATCAATATACAAATTTTCAGATGGTTCGAATGGTATTTCGGTGTAGCAGACCATGTCAGCTAGTTTCGAAAATGACTGGTAGGGGCAGGTCAATCACTTGTTTACACCCACTGCGTGGCTTTAATTGTAATGTTTACTTACATATTTATTTAGGTTATTTTAAAATAACCTTAACATATTTAGTATGGTTTTTTTACGGCGAAAAACAATACCTCGAAGTAACGGACAATTCATATCAACATACCACCTCTTAGACCGTTATTTCGAAGTTCAACTGTTATTATATGAAAGTCGTGACACAGAAATTAAGCAAATTAACAACTTATTCTTCACCATCTAAAATTTTAATTTATCAATGTTTGAAATTCTCTTCGCTTAGCGTTAAATATTTTTTATAAGCTTTCCGTTCTTTTCGTCAAAGATCTCGCTTCCCCACAAAGTCTTGCCTTGTCAAAAATGCAATTCGCACACCATCCAATTAGGACTATTTCCGTGATTGGAAAAGAACTGTTAACTTAATTAGTCTTTCTTTAAAAGCAGGCAAAGGCAAGTTTCTCACATTAAAAATGTTCACTTACTTTTGAACTGTTTGATGAATAGAAGTCATTGCCTTGACTTATGCTCTTAATCCACTTTGCTTTTAATTCTGGATCCCGTGGAAAACTAAAGACTGAAAACTAGGAGCTATTTTTGTAACTTGCATTACACGTTTCAATGCAGCATTAAGAGGCATTTGAAATCTTGAAATCAACTAATAATATTGGATTATTTCCCCCTCCAAATCTCCGGCAAAATATTATCAGTTTATAAATATTTTAATATCAAAATAAAAGCTACAAAGGAGATGAAAACAATGCAATATAAAAGTCTATTTGTATTGATGTTCCTGCTGATCGTTATGGAGCAGAAGAAGTAATGCAGACAACTCGTGATGATGTCACAATAGGTGATGTCATCATGCAATGCTTAGACTTTTACTGCAGGAGGCATTAATGTACCACTAGATGTTAGTGACTTTGTGTTCATCATATAGGATGATCTGCTTTCAAATGATCATTCAGTGTATATAATAAACTACTTGCATCATACAGGGCGATTCAAAATGGACCTTAAATTTTTAAAAGCAAATAGAAATTTATGCAAATAACAAAGAATCGATTGACCTGTCATTTTAGAGCAAAACACGAAATTTTTCATCAGTCATTTTGGTTCGATGTGATTTTCCATCGAACCTGAAATCAATTCCAAACTCGAGACAATATGTCAGTTGACACCTCTGCAAATGTGATGTAAAATCAATTTCTGATCTTGGCAAGATCAGGAAGTAAAGATGAAACAAACACACGATCTTTAACCAAACCCAATAAAAAAAAAAAAAAAAACAGGAGAAAGGTAGTCTTGCAATTGGTCCTGAACGAACAACCCATCAAACTGGGAATTGGTTATCAAAGAAATTCCAGACTTTAATGCTGAAGTGAGGTGGTGCATTTCCTGGTAGTGAAGACATCCATCTTGGCCATCTTCGTCTGTGGAATGAGGAAAATTTCAAGCACATCTGTATACACATTTTATCCATGAAAAAGAATGGGCCACACACTTTTAAATTTGCTGAGAGCACAATAAGCATTCACTTTCGGGCTGTCAAGAATATTCTCGAAAGTTTCACATGGATTTCCGGTGTCCCAGATTCTGCAGTTGTGTGTGTTCATCTTCTCGCTCACTGGTAAAGATTACGATGTCCAGTATGTGTCATCTTATCCTATTCGATCCAAGATTTTGGCACAGAATTGCTGACGAGTCACTTTATCTGCTTGTACCTTGGTAAGTTTATATGGCTTCAGGTGTAAACATTGACGTAATAGTGCTAAAAACTGTCAGTTGTGATATGCCAGCCTCATAAGACACACTGTGCATTAATTTTTTAGGGCTATCGACAAATCTTTGTCTAAGTTGTTTTGCAGCAGCATCAGAAACTTGAGGTAACATGTGGACATTGTGTTTCATACAGAACACCGACGCTCAGCAAAAATTTGGTACTAAGAGTAAATTGTAGACCTACTTGGAGGATCCTTACTAAATGCAGTATGAAAATCATGGACTCTAGCTGACAAATTCATTTCACGAAACATATATTCATGACGAACAAGTTCCACAAGTATGAAAATAGTCATTCTGAACTGCAATGATGCTAATGCTTCTGGTGACTGCATTTGATACTATGGGACTACACAAGTCAAACCTGATTGGTATTGCTCAACTGATTCTGTATGCTATCTGAAAGAATTTCTGTATGGTTTTAGAGTTGTGAAGTTCCTTTTTATTCACCCTGTACATTCAAGATAATTATGTTAACTGTTACAAGGTATGTCAAAGGAAGTACTGCACATCCTAGCCCTATCTTGACCCTCTGCCCAAGGTTACATTTAAACTGGCTTTCTTATCTCTTATGTCCTGATTTTCTCATAAGAATTTTTAGAATAAAAGTCTTGAATGCTTTTACTTTAGCCATTACCTTAAAGCTGTTTTAAATAAGCCTCAATTTAATAAATTTGAGTTAAAAACTGACCATCATTTTTTAATGAAACAGTGAATGAATCAGAAATGGAATCAGATATCTCACCAACAAAAGAAATGCCCATTTCCACAGTCAACTGCATGGGATGTAGGTAATGGAGGAGCTGCATTGGGAACTATAATCTCAGGAAGAATTATTTCTGATTCTGGAAGCCGTACAGCTCTCCCACAACCAGGATAAGGACACCATTTGATGCTAGGATTGCTCTCGACAAAAGCCTGCCATTAATACAATAGTAAAAATAACATAAGCAATGAGCCAATTAAAGTTTTTTATAATTTTTAGTTAAAATGTTATTACCTTTTTTTAATGTGCCAATTAAAACCATTTCATTACCTTTATGTCAAATTGAAGATAGCGCCTAATCATTTCAGCCGAAACTAATTTTTCAATTATATCTACCGGAACCAGACGGGAACAACCAAATGCAGGACATGTGATATGTGCATCTCCAGCTTGGATTTTAACGGTCAAATATCTGAAATAACATAAAATATTTCAATAAATTGGATATAAACTAGATTACTATTTACACTGTTTCACACCTTGAAGTTAATACTATTAAGCTATTACATATGACTTGTGTAATACACAACAACTAATACTTATGTAATTATAAATGTTAATTAATGGTATTCATTTATTTTACAAATGATGTTCATCAGTGGTTAGTTATAAATTCATGAGGTCCATTGGTTTAATATTGTTAATAAACTAAAATAAAGGAAGGATCTAGAGACGAGACGGATTCATGAGATTTATTGTCAACCGTTTCGGTATTACACCATTATCAAGACCGGCAAAATAGTAACAAGTAAGAATTACATTGATATCACATTATATAGTGAAACAGGAGAAAGGTGTCCTCCAATCAGGGTACACGTGTCACCGATTGGTGGACTACAACGACAAAGGAATGAAAATGGAGATGGCTACTGAAGGCAACCTAACAGTAAGCTCATTTCCGATCGATAATGGTTGGTTTATTACTGGTTTATTGGAATTTTTGGCGTCGATTACTAAGGTCATTTTGTGCCTTTTACACAAGTTATATCTGTACGCAGCCAGGGACAAACACAAACATCCATGCCCGTGGTGAGATTCGAACCCACGACCAGCTAGACTCGAGAACAAGAAAGCCTATGCCCTAGCCCTCTCGGCCACCTGACCGGCTTGGTTGATAATGGCATCCCCGTCGAATGGTATCTGGTTGTTCAACATCTTTCTTTGATTGTTTCGTTGATGTTTTCTTATTTCTATTTCTTCATGGATAGCTATCATCTCTGCACCGATCTATATAATTTTCATACACTCTTCTAATATTTATGAAACACAGAATGCTACAGGTAGATGTTCTGCATAAGCAGACTTCTTGTCCTTGTTGAGCCAGGATCTTCTGCTTTTTTTTTTTTTTTTTGTAGCCTCAATCCGGATCTTTTCGGACAGGCCTCGTATGTCACACAAAGGAAGAATATGGATGGATATAGCAAAACCAATTGTCAATTTCTTGTTTCCACTACTTAATAATTAAAATTTTCAATAAAGCACATGCTCCTTTGCCCTTCCAGTAACGGAAATCAAGCATGTGAAAATCTGTTATCTCATGCATTTTTTTCCTTACAAATATACTGTATTTGTGAATTCAGTTGTTAAACTTGTAATGGGAAATCAGTGAGCACAATAATTAAGGAGAGCCAATTGGATGGAATCAGTATAACCCCCATTATTTCAATCCAGTGAGCCAAGCCAGCCAAAATTAAATAGTGAAGAACACTTGCCTAAAGCAATCTACATACCAAAGAAAAATGCACTATTTAGTAACCTATACATGGAAATAATCGATACTTATTAAATTCCTTGTGGCAAAGTACACTTGTGTCCATAAATTAAGGGATTTGCAGAATGAGATCCTTTCTTACATCTGATCAGCACCAAAATTGATATGGCCATTCTATATGTCCTGTACAAACCATTCCATCATTAACTACACAGGTGGCAACGTCACTGGTGACAGAACACACTTACCACAATGACCTTGCAACACAGGTCTTAGTACACGTGTAATAAAGAATATGTTTTTTAATTTTCATTAGTAATTGAGCATTCGATAATTGTTGCTAATGGATCACACAATGTCCGTTTAGAGAGTGAAATGAGAGGACAAATAATTGGACAACTGAAAACAATTCAGTCCTAGGTTGAAGTGTCCTGGGCACTGAACGTGTCAACTAGCATCATTTCAAGACTGTGGATATGGTTTCAACAGGATGAAAACATCCGCAGACACTTTAGTCAGGGTTGTCCAAGAAATCACTACTCACAGACAAGACCGCTCTATCTGCCCATAGGAACAGGCAAAGCATAGCCAGAGGACATTGTCAGAGGGTTGTAAGCGGCCATTGGGGCTAATGTTTCCAGACAAACTGTATACAGGATATTCCATGCAGTTGAAGTGCATGACCCAGGACACTGTAGGGAATAGTTAGCTTAGTACATCGAACACGCAGCATGGACATAAGATCAGTAGAGTCAGATCGTGTTCTTGGACAAGTCCCGGTACAGCCTGGACTCCGATTCCCAATGTGTTCACATCTGGAAAGCGTGGGATATGGTCCAGCACTGTTAACATCATTGAATATAACTGTTAGGATGGTGGCGGTGTGATGGTGTGGGCGAGCATCATGATGATTCCCGTACACTACTACAAGTCTTTGACAGAGAGGCCATAACTGACCAGGTGTACAGGGATTGTGTCCTCAGATAATGTTTGTCTCTTCAGGATTTCAGTAGGTCCAGATTTTCTCTACATGGGCGATAATGCCAGTCCACATCAGGCTAGCATAATGAATGACTGCCTGGATTACGAGGATATCAGGCACAAGAAATGGCCAGCAAGGTCCCCAGACCTAAGCCCATCGAGCATGAAAAGGATATTGCGGCACGGGTACCACCTCTTCGAACACTGCAGGACCTGTGAACGTCATTGATCAGGAATGGGATGCCATACCCGACCATTATTGGATACCCCAATTTTGAGCATGCCAGAATGTTGTGCTGCATGTGTTTCTGTGTGTTTCTAAACATCGCCTACAAAACTAGAGAGGGGCAGGGTTGCTACAAGTTTTTATGTCGGGGGTGTCCATGTATACTTTATATGTTGTTCTCTCCATAGCAGTGTGCCATCTTTGTGTTTAATGACTGAATTATATTTAATAACCGAGAGAACAGCCTTACCAAGTTTGATGCTGATTGAATGTGCGGAAGGGTTTCATTCTGCAAATCCCTTAATTTACGGACACCAGTGTGTAAAAATAAAATCTAAAGAACTAAATTATAAGAAAAGACTTATCAGAGAAGCTTCACATATATAAAAAATAAAAAACCTGGCCAAAAAAAATTATAAAATTGACAAAAAAAAAAGGGAAATATTGTGCACAAATAATCAATTATCCACATAACCTATAACAATCAAAAATATTTATTTAAACAACATTATTCAACATTAACATTGTCCATCATTGTTATCTACCATTATTTCTAAGATTGTTTCCTATTGTTGTTTCTACCATTGTTTCCTATCACTGCTATTCTACAATTGTTACTTCCAATATTCTTACAGTTTCCATAAAATAACTGATGATAAAAGTAGAAACATCTCTTGAAATTTTTTTTTTACAGGTTTTATATATTTTACTATAATTTACATTCTATATTTATAATTAACATTTTATACTTATCAAATAATTTATCCTATGAAGTGGACTTATTGGACTTTAGGATGAAATCAAAATTAAATCATTCTTAATACTTAAATTCAATAAACATCAAAATTCCATGACCAGCATCAAGTTCCATCACCAACATTTTACAACTCTAGGCAAGGTGTGAAACACTATCCCAAGTTCATCCAGTGTGAAAGTGGACTTAGACTGGGATTACTTGGGAGACAGCAATAGGACCAATTACTAGATGAATTCAGAAAGACCTCAAGAAGAACAACATGACAAATGTGTAACTAAAATTTGATTTCTGGCCTTTAGAATTTGGAATTTAAGTTACATTTACATAATATAATGTTTAGTTATTTGTTTTCACATAATCAAGGTACAAATTAACTTTAACTGCCTTTTAACTTAGTTTAAATGTAGAAATGTTTCCATCGACTTTTAAATAGGTTTCATAGCTTGTTTTTTAAGAATGTTTATCCTTGTACCTCTTGGTGGTTATTTTTGTATTATTTATAGTATGCATTATTATATGCTGAAAAGCACGATTTCATTTTACTAAGAAAAATTTTGACTCTTTCATTCTTTAGCTTTTACTTTTATCCTTAGAAACTACTGTCCTTTTGAAGCAAAATTTCCAGTATTACTTAAATTTGAATGTACATGTATATAATTGTTAATTCATCTGCTAGGACTGTTCTAGGCAAACCTCTGGAATATCCTTATGAACGAAATAAAAAGAGGCCTTACAGTACAACATTTTAGGTCGAAAATCAAGGAATTTAATCCCGCCTTCATCAGGGTATATAACGGAAAGGGGACAGGAAGCCTTTCATAGCAATGCAATGAACAATACCAATGTGGAAATGAAATGCGGCTATTACCATATTTTCTCGAACAAACCCCACTGGTTATAAACTTTACATTCTGGGGAGAGAGGTGGGGGTATACAAGAGTGCGGGTTTTTATACCATTTTTATATATAAATGATGTGCAAATAAGCACTTCCGAATTTTTTGCTCTTGAAACTTATCAAAAAGTGACGGCAACAACTGTAATTAAAAAAATCATTTTTTACAATGAATTTATTACATAATTAGTAAATAAGATAATATGAAATTTTTATTTTTTTTTATTTTTTATTTTTATTAATTAATTGGATCCAATACGTCCATCCAGGGCCTGTATGGCCAGAGGCCGACGAGTTGGGTCCCTGGATGGACCTGGATTCACGACTGCTGTATGATGGTCACAGCAGCCGCGGGGGGGGGGGGGTAAAGATTGGCTATCACGGATGGTCACCCATCCAGTGACGAGCCGTGCCTGATGGATTGATGACGGATTAATTGATGGATTCAGCTCTTCGCATGATGATGCTTAAAGTCCGAATATTTATCAGAATCGCGGAATAATTCTTCAAATATTCCTGTCAGATCTTCAGCCTCATTGTCTGAGGATTCAGAGTTATCCGAATCTTCATTCGTTTGTGATTCTGCACAACTTCCAGCTTTTATGATAATCAGGATAGTGTTTGGTTTCACCTTCTCCCTTGCCACAGAAAACCATCAGAATACTTCTGCATATAGTACATGCCATTGCTATCCTGGATGTATATAAGGATGACTTCCAATGTTCATCCAAGTCTCCCACTTGCTCCTCAAAAAAGTTTTAAATGGATGGTTCACACTTATATCCAGAGACTGCAGGACATGGGTCAACTCCCCTAGAATAAGTGCAACATGCATCCCAATCTTGTTTAACTTCCTGATTACCTTTGGTAATTTATGAGTTGCTATGGCATCCATAACAAGGAGAGATTTACGCTGAAAAAATCCCCCAGGATAAGTCCGATAACATTTTTTGATCCATTCTTTCATAATGTCCTCATTCATCCAGCCCCTTTCTATTGCACGTGACGACGGCATCCTTTCTCTTGGCATCGTTGTTCTTTTCAAAATAACCATTGGATTCATTTTTTTGCCAGTGACTGAACGCACAAAACCACTGTAAAACGGCCATGCTCATGCCCAGTAGTTGCAATAGGCACAGTCTTTGTACAAGTTTCTGCAGCCGTTCGGATCAAGGAATGTCTAATGACATTGGCACTTCATCCAAATTGAAGATTGCTTTCCCAAACATACTGCCATTGCATTCGTTCTCCATGAATCCCTGGAAATCTTTTATTTTATTTCCCATCCCTCCAGAAGATTCTGTCCCATTGTCGTACGGGCCCAAAGTTGTTATGAAGTTGTAATTTTACATTTATTTCGTAATTAAAATATCCAGTTTCTATAAAATTCATAACATCATAAAGATATTTTGGATGAAGATATTTTCACCTATCATGACTGGCTTTTAGATTGGCCTTATTATGACTGGCTCCTATTTCCATGCCTCTATTGACAACCAATCACAGCCCTTCTAACTCTCATAGTTTATACATAAAGAGGTGCTTATTATTATAGTAAAATCCTGTTACAACATACTTCACTTTAATGTACATTTCAAAATAATGTTCAAATTTAAATCCCCGGCAGAAATCCTAGTCTTTTAATGATAAAAAGGTTTCAGTTTAACGTACCTCAAATTAACGTACATTTCAGATTGGCGCTCTCATTTTACATTCCCTAGGTTAAATTATCCCTTCATTGGTCAAATGTCTTGCTATGATTGGTCAATACCTTGAACAGCCGATGTGAAAGTGACCAATGGCGATTCATCAAAATCGCTTAGCGGCAGCCAATCAGTGTTTAGTACAATAAAAGACTAGCGTGACAAAAGGGTTTACACCCCTGCCGAGACATAGGCTATGGCTGATTCATTGATTCGGAGATTCTGAACCTTGGACGAAAACAAAATGAAAGTGAAACAGAGGAGAAAAACAAAAATGGAAATGGCCGTTTGGAAGCAGAGGTAATGCCCATCTCAACTTTTGTAGCAACGGAGGCTATAAAAAGGTTAAGAAATTAGTTTGCACTGCTTGTCATTGCACCAGACTCATTTCACTTTACTATATCAGATACGAGGAATTTTTTGGGAAGGCAAAGAAAGCAAACTGTAATATAGATTTTTTTTTTTTTTAATTTAACCCACTGTAATACTGTACTATTCTGTATTTGTATTGAATAAAATAATGTAGATTTTTTGTCATTAAATTAAAATAAATATATATCATTCTAAATCGGCTATACTTCATGTATTCTTAGGTCTTCATCATAACTTTACTGACACTAAATTTTTCAAATGCTAAACTTTTAAGCTTCTTTGTGTGAAAATGATAATTAGGAAGTTATGAAAAAACAATTTTTTTAAATCATTTCAAAGATGTGATATTGGGCATGTACAAAAAAATAAATAAACAGTAGAAATCACCTCTCCCAACAACTCCGACAGAACAAATGATCACATGCTGCTGGAATGGATTCTTCATAAGCTGCCATAGCCATTGCACAAATATCACACTAAAATTAGAAATATTAGCATCAATAAAAGTATGAAATATGGTTAAAACATTTAATTCTTATATTGCTCACCATAGTTTCACTATCTAAAGGTGTCGTTCTAATAGGACTGTTAAGAGTTTCCTCTTGGTACTCCAAAGTAACAGTCTCGGCAGTAATATTATTTTGTTCCCCATTTAGCATTGCAAATTGGAGAGCACTCGTTGGAGGTTGTACTCCAGCCTTCTCACAACAACTGATAGGATCTTTCATCCAACTTTCCAACAGAGTTTCACGAGACCATTCTAAAATTAAGAAACATTATTATATAAATAAAATACGCTAATTTTTTCTTCACTTTTGAAAATTAAGTATGCAAGAAAGAAAACAGCAAACAGAAAAGTCATTAACACAATTATAGAAAAATAATTAAAAATGATTCATTCATCATTATTAAACATTTCACAAGACAACATTTATGAGAGTCAACTGAAAACAATAATTTTTGTTATATTCTTCATGTAATTTAATCGTATATTCTTGGAAGCCATGGGAGCTCATGGAAAGATGAAGTTTAAGTGCAGATTGATGCAGTCCCAATTAATTGTGTCAAACAGAGCTACATTCACAAGCACAACAATAAGGTATATGTGCTTGAGCATCCCTCTTACTTCCCTGAATACATCCCAAGCAATTGCCACCTTTACAGTCATCAAAGGGGCAGTTCTTCAATCAACCATATTAATTCTTTTGGGATAGACCCAATTTAGAGATTGGAAAAAATAAAATATACTTATTTTTTTTTTTGAATTATCATTTTCATTTGACTGATAATTAGATCAATGAACAGAGAATCAGACAAGAAGATGTAGTGGATAAGAAAATGTCAAGTTAATGAACAGAAAACATCTCTTATACTTGCAGTACTAACAGATTATAAGAAATAATAATTAAAACTATTATCTGAAAATAATGTTTGAAAATATGGACTAGAATATGAAATGGAAGATTCTTAAAAATGGACGTTTGAATGTTGCAATTTGAGCAACGGACAAACATGAACTTCTCCCAAAAATTAGGCTAACCAGCTAGCGAAACGTTTCAGATGATTAAACAAGTGAATGGCAGCAAGAATTGGCTTGTCCATGAGGAACTGGACAACGCCCCATTACATCAGTTGGTGCTTGTCCAAAAGGAATTGGCATAACAACAGGTCATCATTTTGCCATACCCTCTATACTCACCTAATCTCGCACCATGCAATTGTTTTCCCTACGTGGGCATAGATTTCAGTCAACTGAGAAGACTGTCACTGCAAAAGAGCAGCCGTATGGGATATGAATATCAAAGCCTTTCAGAGGAGTTTCCAGCAGCTATACGGACTTTGGAGGACATGCACAGCAGCTATTTTAAGGAAGGATAGGAATATGTGTAAGCATATATATGGTATGACAAAAACAATAGTCCACGAACTTAATGACTAGTATTATTTTGCCAATCTATAAAATTATTTATGTAGTAATTTAAAAAACAAATGGCTTAAGTTTTGAGAAAAATGACTGATATGTGATGACGTATGTACAGTACAATACTTATTACCCTTCAAAAAACCAATGTTGTGCAACCAGTATGTTGTTTCTCCATATTTAAAACATACCTGTAGAAGCTTGAGATTTGATATGAAATAATTCCAATGCTGTAAGGTTTCACAACCGCAGTTTGAAGTTTCACAAAAATGACTGAAACTTCATTGAGGTGCAGTTGTGAAACCTCAAAGCAATTATTTCATTCATGTCAAATCCCAAGTTTCTACAGGCGTGTTTAAAACAAGAAGAAACAACTTATTGTTGCATAACATTGGTCCTTTGAATGGTAATAATACTGTAACGTACGTAAGTCATCACATTTCGAAGTCATTTTTCTTGAAACGTAAGCAGTCTATTATCCAAGAACATTTTTGTCTTATTTTATCCTTAGGAAATGATCTTCCAAGTAGCATCCAATATTTAATTCATTTTGTATAGGTTCCATGTAGCAAAAGATTACAGAAGAGCCTTTAGTTATTATAAAAAATGTCAATGACTGAGTGAACTAAATTTTTGAATCAAGCGGAGAAAGGTACTCAATATGCAAATTGTTTTAATAAACAACTGAGGAAAAATTTAAGTCATATCAGTCTACACTGAGAAGTCTCCAAATGGAAGAATCACATTTTTAAATTCATTTTGCCATTCGTTTCTCCAAATTTAATAATACAGACAGAAATGCTTTTGCAAAATGGAAACCATTTGGAATTCGTGAACAAGTATTTTCCGCTTCACGTGATATCCCATCGATATCTAGACTGTTTTCAAGTCAATCAATGTTGTTGCTAGAGAGCCTTGATATTAATATTTGCAGCAACTTCTTTTTTTTTGGGGGGGGGGGGGAGTTGGGGGGAGCAGCCCATATGAAGGAATAAGTTAACTATAATAAATAAGCAAGAAAATGTAATGCAACTACGAGTGGCCATTGTGAATTTTTTACAGATCCCAATAGGAATTGTCATCATATGGCCACATATATGAGGACTTATGCCAACAAAGTGGAAATATTGAACAAATGCAGTAATGGGCTAACCATAGACATCAAAAATAAAATAAAATAAATAAACCATTAAGAAATGACATAACCAAGTACCGAAAGGTTAAACTACACCATTCACAGAACTATATTTTTAAACCGCCCTATATTAACATTGTAAGTATCTACTGGACCATAAAGGTAACATTAAACCATGTACCTTTGAACCTATTAAACTATCATTGATTTTACGTTATATTCATTCATGACATATTATTTCAAGTTGTTTGACATATTACATGCCATATTTTAGCATTGAAATTTCAAGGAACCATTATG